>NIPM01000057.1:560271-599642 GCA_002738285.1 Holacanthella duospinosa
AATATGTTCTGTTAATTTGGTAATATTTTGTTACAGCACATTAGTTACAATTGGTTGGAAAGGAAAACTTATTATTCAAACTCCTGTGTTTGGCAGTTTGATAATATATGTGTTGTTTTTTGGGACTTGGATCGGTAGACAATAAATTTTGAAGTTACCTTACTTAAATTCAATGCTAAATAAACTTTGTCAATTGTGGAAAACTTAAGCCANCTTGTCAGTTTTTCTATTTATTCAGCTTCAATTTCCACTAAATGTAACAAGGAGCGGACAGTTAGAACAAACGTTATTGAATTTCAAACAGCGGGACCTTCTTTTAAAACACCCTGTATATGTTCTGTTAATTTGGTAATATTTTGTTACAGCACATTAGCTACAATTGGTTGGAAAGGAAAACTTATTATTCAAACTCCTGTGTTTGGCAGTTTGATAATATATGTGTTGTTTTTTGGGACTTGGATCTGTACACAATAAATTTTGAAGTTACCTTACTTAAATTCAATGCTAAATAAACTTTGTCAATTGTGGAAAACTTAAGCCANACAATAAATTTTGAAGTTACCTTACTTAAATTCAATGCTAAATAAACTTTGTCAATTGTGGAAAACTTAAGCCAAAAATTGTTAAATCCTAAAGATGGTAATTTTTATCGATTTTCAGTCTAAAATATGTGTTTGTAATTTTTTCCATACACAAAAATTGTTCTTACCTATGCCAGTCACTTTTTATTGCATGTTTAAGTAAAACCGAACAAACTTTTCTCAATAGGAATGTTTCGTAGATGTCGCATTAGAATACAAATTTATTAAATGTAATCCAAATGTTACAGAGAGGATAATGCTAAAAATCTGGTTATTCAATTATAGTTATGATCAACTANTTAAATGTAATCCAAATGTTACAGAGAGGATAATGCTAAAAATCTGGTTATTCAATTATAGTTATGATCAACTACAATCAAATACACTTTTTATTACAACTTTTTCCACCTTTTACAATTAAAAAAAAATTCACTAATTTGCAAACTTCACATTAAATGCATTTTGTTTAAGTTTTTATGATTTTTTTTTAAATTTTGGTAAAAACTGACAAAAATATTGCTAAAAATTTACAAAAATTGAGAAACATGTTGAGCCCATCAACACATTTCGACTAAAAAATTCCAATCATGTTGCTAAAGAGCCAAAACAATCTTACTAATAGGTAAAAAACACGATTTTTAAAGATAAAAAAAAATAGTTGCCTAAAAATTGGATTCATCCAACCGAATAAAATTACATATTATTTTATCAGTTATACGCCCAAAATCATGTCATAAATTGTACAACTTCTTCGAATCTTGAAAGTAGCTATTTGTTTTTGTGGAATTTGTAGGATTGTTTGAAAAATAACGTTAAAAAGAAATCTTTCTCAAAATCTGCAAAAATCTGTTTGCTACTAAGTTGCGTACCTTTTTGAGACTTTGCGCAACTCTTACAGATGGTCATTTTGGACTTGAAAAGAATTTTAATGCAACCGTTTAATAAAACAGTTTAGGATCAAAAAGACAAATCCAATATGTGCGCAAAAATTATACAGTTTCGTGATATTTCAAAAATCTCTCATTAGACTATTCTTTCTAAAAGCTGAACATGATTAAAACTTTGTTTTTTAATCGGTATGAAATTCCATCAATCGAACTATTAATAAGACTGGACATACTTGTGCCTTGGATCGTTAGCAAAACTTAAGAAAGAATAAGTAGTATATTGATTATGGGTACCTAATTGTTTGGAGGCACTCATAGACTTTTATTAGTTTTTTTTCTGCGGTATTGCTAAAATTGTGTGGCAAAATAATATATGACACAGTTTATCTTTACTTTGTCAATTGAAGTTTAATTTTTTCGCAAAATTGTGGTCTAAGCAACTGTGAGCTTAAAAACTTGCATTAATTTGCACTTTTTAAATTTTTTTTGCACGTCTTCTATAATATTTTTTGTATTTTTTTTTGTGGGTGATGCTTATGATTGGAACTTAGGACAAAAATTTTTTACATAAAAATCCAAAACAAAGTCTTATTTGTTGAATATAATTGCCATCTTTTATGGATTTTCATATTCGATTGGCAGAAACAAAAAGTATCTCAAAGTTTATTTAAAAAAACATTAAACTATATATTCTTGACCTCAATGCAGAATTAAATTTATATGAGTTGTTGCACCATCAAATGCATACAAATATAAATAGTCAAAATTATTTGTTTTTGCAAAAGATAACTTTTGTACAATGCTTTTAGTTTGTACAGAATGATTAGAAACAATTGATATTCAATTGGTAGGAGTACGTTATTACTTTTAAGAGATTATTTTCACATTTTTAAGAGCATGCATTACTTAAATTCGAGTTTTGCGAGGGCATATAATCCGCTTTTTAGCAAGCATATCATAAAATATGCTCTGATTTTTAACAGAATTGGTTAAGTTTGCAAATCATTACTTTTCGATGAAATACTTAAAATAAAATATAATGANTTTTCACATTTTTAAGAGCATGCATTACTTAAATTCGAGTTTTGCGAGGGCATATAATCCGCTTTTTAGCAAGCGTATCATAAAATATGCTCTGATTTTTAACAGAATTGGTTAAGTTTGCAAATCATTACTTTTCGATGAAATACTTAAAATAAAATAATAATCAGAAGTGGCAATGCTAAGATAGTTGAATAGGCTTGAGTTTATTTTCTAATTCTATCTGGTGAGTTGGTTCTATTGCGATGTATAAGGTGTGGGAGTTTGAATTTGTTACTGCTAGGTTCGATTACTAGGAAGAGCAGGAATAAAAAAAAAGTTGGGAGTATGAGTAGTGAAGTATTTTTTTTTGATTTTCGTTTCTATCTAATCAATTATTTCTAACTTACTCTTTGTAATTTATTAGAAAGGCGCATGCCCTTATTGCCTACACTTTCTCGGCGAACTCGCCTTTATAATCGGTTAGATATAATAAACGACCATAATTAGATACAGTTGATTAGACGGTAGATATAACTTATATCTAATTTGAGAACTCGGGAAGGAATAACACCGATATAAAACCGGTAACCATAGCACACTACATAGCCCGAACATCACAATAAGAAAATATGTCCTCGGGCCATCTGGGGCTTGTTTCACAAAAGGATTACAATTTTACAATTACAATCAACTACAATTCACATTTACAATTCTACAAGTCACTTTTGTGTTTTACCATGGTTTCACAAATTTATTTGTAATTGTAAAATTGTAACAAAGCTTTGTAAAAAAATTGTTACAATTACAAACGCGAATTTCTAATATTGATTAATTTGAAATTTTGTTTTGTATTATCCGTCAACCTTTTGTCATAAATTGTTCGTCGATGAATTGAATCTTTGGGCATAGGAAGGAAATAAGGTTAGTATTAATAAGTTTTTCAATTTCATTAATATAGTTTTAAAATTTTAATCATATTTTAATCATAATTTAATCTCATTTTTCAATGAACTGATTCTAAACATTCTACAAAACATTTTTAGACAAATTTGGTTCCTTACCAACGAATTCATTTCCCACATGTATCCACACGCACCGTTGGTTTCATCTGATAGGGCATATCATGAGCAAAACTCTGTGGCAGANTTTTAATCATATTTTAATCATAATTTAATCTCATTTTTCAATGAACTGATTCTAAACATTCTACAAAACATTTTAGACAAATTTGGTTCCTTACCAACGAATTCATTTTCCACATGTATCCAAACGCACCGTTGGTTTCATCTGATAGGGCATATCATGAGCAAAACTCTGTGGCAGAAATTACAAAAGCCTTTTTGAACCAGAGAATACAACGATCAAATGTAATCCTCGACAAAGTCGGTCAAATAGCAAGTTAACACTATCTGATTGCTAAATTGGAGAAAATCAACTGACTTAATGTTGACATCTATGTAAATATTTTGCTCCTTGCATGTTGTACGTGGAGATGTGGTTCTAAAGGATGTCAACAAGGCCATTAGCGAAGCAACAAAAGTCTATTCGGTTCGTTGATTAGTGTCCAACTGGATTCAAACTTGGGATGCCCAACCTNCATCTATGTAAATATTTTGCTCCTTGCATGTTGTACGTGGAGATGTGGTTCTAAAGGATGTCAACAAGGCCATTAGCGAAGCAACAAAAGTCTATTCGGTTCGTTGATTAGTGTCCAACTGGATTCAAACTTGGGATTAATGCCCAACATCCTTCAGTAATTAAAACAATTTCAACATTATTTGAATTGATTTGTAAAAGATATCACGTTGATAATTGAAAATTTGATCATGGTCAAGGTTATCCCAGGTGGTGATTTAGCACTACCTCGTCGAGACTGTTGTAAGTTATCAAACACAACAGCAATTGTAGGAGCTTGGGCAAAAATAATTCACAAGTTTGACCTTATGTATGCAAAAAGAGCTTTCGTTCATTGGTAACCACCCAAATGATTTTACCTAATGTTAATTGGAAATTAGTGTCCTCAGTATAAACTGCTTGTTCTTGATTGGTTCTAACTCTCACGCTTGTTCGAAACTACGAAGAAGTAGTCGCTTTCGATGATGAGGATGACGATGATGGATTGAATTAGTGAGACTTATATCCATCAACTTCATTAAATTAATTACAAGAAGTCGTTGCAAGTTTAGAATTTCAAAAAAATAGCAACAAATTATAACTAATGATTATTATGTCTTAAGAACCAATCCGATTACTGCAACCAATTTTAAAATCAAAGCGATAGTTTTATTAAAAAATATAAATCAAGTTTATAATTATGATGAATAATTTGGAAAATACAAGATTATAAAGTGGAAGAATTCTGTTAGTTTGTCAACAATTTACGTTAGAAAGGGTATAGGGATTAGAGTATCGCATGACTCTGACTCAGGAGTCGACTCTTGACTCATGAGTCGACTCATGAGTCAGAGTCGACTCACAATATTTTTGAGTTTGTCTCTGACTCTGACTCTGACTCACTAAAACCAATTAGTCAGAGAGTCGACTCGGAGAGTCGTTGACTCTTGACTCTTTAGTATTGAAGTCTGACTCTGAGTCGACTCTTCAGGAAAAGAGTCAACTCTTTGTAACCCATGCTTAGAACATTCCATTCCATCTCATGAAATTGCATCAGACAAAACTGGTGTTTTTCAACGACTAGAGAGAGATAACCACACTACCTTACTATCACCCAAACATCCGTTTGGTTTCAAGGGTAAGTGCCTTTGTGTAAACGCCTGGATGGAATNGGTAAGTGCCTTTGTGTAAACGCCTGGATGAAATGCAAAAACCAGGACTTATTTCGCGAACTTGTCTCCGAATTCGTGTAAAAAAATGACTGGGAACTAAACTCTTACTTATGTGAATTAAAAATAAATTGTATGTGTTAGACGAGTAAGCAATTTGTTTTAATTAATTAAAAAAAAATTGTCATCTGACTTTTGAGTCGACTCTTTGACTCATTACTCATTGACTCTGACTAACAGGCTAAAAACCCAAAAGAGTGAGTCGACTCCCAAAAAATTTAAAGACTGAGACTGAGACTGAGACTAAACCCAAAGAATCAGAGAGTCGACTCAATGAGTCAATGACTCTAACTCAGGCTATAATGCGAATCATGCGATACTCTAATAGGGACTGATTTTGGAGTCCTTTATCCTGAATGAGCATCCTGAGTTACTTGAATAATCTTGGGATCTTGTGATACTTGTAGGAGGATTCCTGAGTGTTTACATGATACCTAATAATGACAAATCAAAATTAATTGCCACTATTTTTAATTTACCTAAAATTTGACAAGAATTTGCTTCACAGAAACCATCGTCGTCCAATTCAGTGGAAACTTCGTCAGAACTCTCGTATTTCTCATTTTCTGCCATATTTTCTGCCACAAAGTTTTTTAAATCACAATTGTAATNACAGACTACAACATATGAAAATGGAAGAATGAGTATAGCCCTTATCTCTTCCTCGGCTATAGGGACACTAAAGATAACCCACCCTGTAGTTTGAGCAAGGGTGAGGGCATTACAAGCTGAATGTGTATAGTTAGATATAGCACTAGGTTCGCGGGACGTTCCAAACAGTGTTTGCAATGAGGTATTCATCTGGTACTTTTTCTAATTCAGAGTTGTCATGANTAGTTTGAGCAAGGGTGAGGGCATTACAAGCTGAATGTGTATAGTTAGATATAGCACTAGGTTCGCGGGACGTTCCAAACAGTGTTTGCAATGAGTTATTCATCTGGTACTTTTTCTAATTCAGAGTTGTCATGAAAACGCGAGTCTCGAGACCGTGGAATACATTGTATAGGATGAAGAATATTTATGGTTTCTAGGTACGGGGAATCAACCGTAAAAGCGTCAGGATTGAACACCCCATTGAAATGTCAATACCATTGAATAGCTAATATGTTATTTGTTGGTAAAGAGGTGCGTCCAAAATATTTTACTACTTTCGAGAAGTTGGTTAGGTTGGAAGTCTGGTACAGTTGCAGAGATTTGAGAATTGAAGTACTCCTTTTTCAATTGATTTCAAAATTGCTTTCAGGGTTGTTAGATCGGTGTCCAAATTTTAGTAAGATATGTACAGTGCCTGAATAAACGTCCCGTACACTATAAATGGTGTTAAAACTACATATTTCGCATTCACGACTTGAACTGTTGCGCCGCTTGGAAGCTTACATGACATTCAAGAATATACACAAAATAACTCTAGGGCTGGATAAGAATATCGTTGAGTTTTTTACTCTTTCTATCATAAACATGTAAACATTTTGTCATACTTATATGTTAGCATAATTATACATCAGAAACTTATCTCTAAAAATCAAGAAAGTCACACTGCTTCGCCACGCATAAATCTAAACACAATTGCCAGTTGATCCTATTCAATCAACTTTTAAATAATTTATGATTTTCAGAAACTCTGAGGTACTACCCACCCGCAATTGTAAGTGACCGTAGTTGTACGATAGATTATAAAATCCCGGGTACGGAATATACCTTAAAGAAGGACCAGCTCATTACTATTCCAATATATGGTCTTCATCATGACGAAGAATATTTCCCACAACCTGAAAAGTTTGATCCAGACCGCTTTTCTCAACAAAACAAACAGAAAATCAATCCATATACATTTTTACCATTCGGCCAAGGGCCACGTAATTGTATTGGTGAGTTGATATCAAAACAAACTTTGTTACACTAAACGAAATTATTAATATTTTTTTGTGATATGTAGGTATGCGTTTTGCATTAGTAGAAGCCAAGGTTGTCCTTGCGATGTTGGTCCATAGCTTCAAGATCGATCCTTCTACGAAAACACCTATTCCAATGAAATTTGCGAATACTGGATCTTTGAAACCCCAAGGTGGATTATTTCTGTCATTGAATAAAATATAGTTTAGTTTCGAAGTAGAATATTTGTTTTATGGAAAATCCTCCTCCTGAGAATCTATCAACCAATCCCAACAACAGTTAATTCCAAGCAAAATAATCTTAGGAGAAACTGCTGGGAAAGATTGTTCCGTAACCCCCTACCTAGGTCTAAGCTAAAATCTAATTTAAGTTTAACTTCTCATTTTGTCATTTGAAAAGTTAAGTTCTCTCCAGACTTTCGAACCTAACAGACCTAGGTTCCGGACAGTCATTCATTGAGCCTAAGGTTATGGCTCGGAGGAACTCAAAAGTTTTATTATTCTTTCCGTCCAGTTTTTGATTCAATAAAAAGTATTGTAAAAGCAACCTCTCGTCTCTGTCACTATTCTTCTCCGTATTATTTTGTGTGTGTGAACGGCCATTAGTTTCATCAACCCTTCTCAGGTCAAGACTTCTGGTGGATCGAAGCCCTTGCTCATCACAGGACTCCAGAACCTGATCAGACCCTTCAGACACCACAACAATACCTAACCTATTTCCCGTGAGTTTTCTTAATAACAAATAAATAATATATTACATTCTTATATTATAACACTAGTAAACCCATTTTTTAAATATTTTTACAGAAATTTGTCGAATGGTATACATTTGCAGCTTGGTTACTAAATTATCTATTACTATCAGTGGTAGTTCTCAGGAAATGTTTGTGTAACTAATCTGATATTTCTAATCAAGGAAGATTATGTTGTCACAGTAAATGTGTTGGTCACAATGCTGCAAATATGAATCAATTTAAACAGGAGTTATAACAAATCATGACATCTTAAAGTACATTGAAATGCAGGGTGAGTGTACGTTAAAAGGATAGACCTGCGAATAAAACTAAAATATAAAAGGTTAGAGTAGGGCTTTAAATACTGTTTACAGCTAAACAGTTTATACAGTAAATAAATAAGTAAACTTCGCAACCAACACTCATAGGCCAGGTAAGATTAAAGCTCCTCCTAAACACATCTACCGTAAAGTTACAGTGAGAAGGTTGTTTTTATTTCAAATAGCTTCTACGCCAACTTTTCAGTTTTTGCGAAGTAGTTAACAATAGATGTTTCTTTGACTTCAGCCCATGACTTACAAACTATGCTAATACCATGAGCAAGAGTGATATGTTTAAAGTTATTTCAATAAAATTAAATAAAGTTTCAATTAAATATCGACTGTGATAAGTGCCCCCCAAATATTTGAGTTAACTTTCCCGATGTTAGTATAATGAAGATAAAGGCTAAATTTTTAATATTAGTAAAAATTAAAAATTCTTTTGCAGAAAAGTAGCTGAAGCATTTTATATTCATTTAACCACCTTTAGTTTGTGTATGGCGATTAGATATAATCTCTTAATTCATGCTAAAGTGTAATAGCTTTTAAATAAGACCAAATTGGTGTTACATCCGTTTATAAGGCTATCGCGGCTCTAAAACCAAAATAATATCTAAAAAACCCACGTCCTTTATCGTGCTGGACTGTACTATATACAGTGTGTTCAAATAAGAATACAAAATTATTGAGAAATGATTTTGCGGAAAATAAAAAATTGATTCTATGTCACACTTTTTCACTCATTATGAACTGCTAAAATGATTGAAAACCGTTACCACGAAAGTTTAGCTAAATTTTCTTAGGTTAAAAGATTGTCACAAGAGCAAAATTTGTGACAGTTTTGAAAACTCTAGTCCAGGATTTTCGGCTTCTTATTTGAACACTCTCTACAACTAGAAGAAATTAATCAGTATTACAACTACATCATTAGTATGATACTGATAGTAACTGGATGACCCAATTCTCATATTATTTGAGAACCAAACTTGATATTCACAATCTTAAAAGTATTTATTCATGTTCCTTTTTAGTATCTAATCCTTTAGTAACCAACTTTTAGCGACTAACCAAAGATTTAGCAATCAAATACAATTTAACCAATAATTTCAATTGTATAAACTACTCAATGTCTTTTGGTTGCATCACATTGATTCCGAACGAAGTCACAAAACCCTCAAATCCGGATGAAGTCACAATTCCATCTTACTAACCTTATAATAAAGTAAACGTGGTTTTATTTTCATATAACTCCATGTTGTAGCCAAGAATTCAGAAAATAAAGGGAGAAAATCGGAATAAAATACTTCACGATGTTGGTCGAATTTTAAATAATTAAATTTATTAAATATGAAATAACCAGTTATTAAAAAACAACTTTTTTGAAAATCCCACCGTTATTAGTAAAAAATCTGGCAACTACAAAAGGCTACATATCTGTAAACAAAAAGATATAATATATTGATTCTATCGCAATTCAGCAACTAATAAAATAATATAAAAATTCATATTTTAAGTCGTTTCAATTGGTTGTATTCTTGAATTATAATTACTCATACCACTTATTACAAAAAATTCACAAACAGACCAATCATTTCGCTAAATCCTGTGGAGTTTGGAAATGGNACTCATACCACTTATTACAAAAAATTCACAAACAGACCAATCATTTCGCTAAATCCTGTGGAGTTTGGAAATGGACCAACGACAAAAGAAAATAAGAGTTACTTAAACAAACCGGACATTTGCACTTCCATATAATTCGAGGTTATGTACATTATATATGAAATTAAAAAAAAAANCTTAAACAAACCGGACATTTGCACTTCCATATAATTCGAGGTTATGTACATTATATATGAAATTAAAAAAAAACTATGCGATTTTCCTTATATGCAAAATTACATAAATTTTTTTTTTTTTTTTTAAATTGCTTATGACGCATTCAAACCAGAATCAGTTGTTACGCTAAAATACAACTTGATAATACAATAAAGCATTTTTACANCTTAAACAAACCGGACATTTGCACTTCCATATAATTCGAGGTTATGTACATTATATATGAAATTAAAAAAAAAACTATGCGATTTTCCTTATATGCGTCCTTATGACGCATTCAAACCAGAATCAGTTGTTACGCTAAAATACAACTTGATAATACAATAAAGCATTTTTACAAAGTAGCCCAATATAACATACTGTATATAAACAGTATGCATCATCATCCAAAAAACAATGTCCTTGACTTAAGTTTTTGATCTAATCAGTCAATCGTCAATGCCTACAGATGTGCTACAAAAATATTTTTAGTTTGCAGTCAGTCAGTAAACATAAATACATACAGTGAAGTAAATGTAGAGTAATTTTGAATATGGCATTTTGGTTCATTCTAGTCGTATTTACTCTAATTGGTCTACTCTACGTCATAATCAATCATAGGAGACAAAAGCATTTTTTTGAATCGAAAGGTATTCTATATTTTGGTAATGGAATTATTCGATTTATTGTTAATAGTTTCCGTGGTGTCGATTTGATTATAAATTTTCACAATCAATACAAACAAATGAAAGCAAGAAATATTAAAGTTTGTGCATCGAACGATTTTCAACAACTTTCATTTTTTATATCTGATATTGAATTGCTCAAATCGATACTTGTGAAGGATTTTGACCACTTTGGCGATAGACGAAATTTTACTTTCAGTAAAAATGATTGGATTTTCAAAAAAATGTTGTTTGGTATGCGTGGGAAAAAATGGAGACAGTTGCGGGCAAAACTAAGTCCAACCTTCACTACAGGAAAGATAAAGCGAGTTTTTAAACTTTTTAACAAAAGTGGAAAGAAATTTGTTAAATTTATTGAAGAGGAAGTCGCAATTTCAAAATCCGGGGAAATTGATCTTACGAATGGTTACTCCAAGTTTACAATGGATATTATTGCCTCTGCTGTCTGTGGTATTGACAGTAAGGCCTTTGATCAGAAAGAGCCTTCATATTTTGAACAAATGGGAAAGGCGCTACAGTTTAAATTTGGTGGGTTTCAAATTCTAAAGTTTTTGGTGATGATGGTGGTACCTACAAGGATTACAAATTTGCTTGGGTTATCATTCTTTCAACCCGAGGTAAGAATATTTTATTCTTGATAATTCTTGAAACTTTTTTTGTAGAATTTTTTTAGTATGACGGAAATAACTAACTTGATGTTAGTTCATTTTATAGGAAGGATAAAACTAGAAAACTTATTATTACGACGGATAGAAAAAGTAACAATTTTCCAAGGGGGTGTTGTCTTTCCCCAATTGCAATCGAGCTGTAATTTTCGTACAATTATATTACGTATTTCACTTCAAATAGTCACCAACGGTGATATTGTATCGACTGGAATTTATATTTCTTTCACTTTAACTCCTTTTTTTTCCGCCAGTTGAGGTTTAAAGTTATGTTTCCAAAACACTCACCTCGGCTGCTATGCATAAATGGGCAAATTCCTCATAAGGGGTTGCGAGGATGGGTTAATGGTTTAGAAAAAATTTACTTTGCGGCACCCACTCCGATTTGGACGAAAAAATTTTTGTAGACTAATGTGAGGTCGCTGATCACGAATATGCAAAAATATTTCACCGGAAACGTACAGAAAAATTATTTTTTTAACTGATATTTAGCTTATACTGAAATTAGTTAACTAATTAAACTCATTAACTAATTAACTAAAGTTAGTTAACCAATTAACTAAATCCTCATCATCATCCTCTTCCGTTTCAACAGCACGTTGTACGATACATGGAACATGGATCATACAAATTCCGAGCTAACATGAAAAACACAAAATCAGTATTGATATGTGATTGCATTCCTCACTATGTCGCGAGGGTTATGGCTTCTCGGACCGGTGGACCCGGTAGATAACATTCTTAGCTTGTCCAATCACGAAAAACATGCTAAAACGTCTTTGCTACGTGCAAAGAAAAAGTTCTCAACTTTTTGGCATTTCACAAATTCATAAATATTTTCTATAGATTTCCGGCGAAATATTTTTGCATATTTGTGATCAGCGACCTCATATTAGTATACAAAAAAAAATTTCACCCGAATTGGAGTGGGTGCCGAAAATAAAATTTTACCAATGGATTTGATTGCTTTAATTAACTCAATGGTACTGTTCTTCATAGCTCCCGAATTCCAGGGAGCAAAGCCAGCTGGCTTTGGCTCCCAGAAAATGGGTGCCAGCTCAGGAACCATGGCTCTGGATCCCTGATATTTGGGAGCTGACTCATGAGCCATGACTCCGGCTCCCATAAAAAAATTATTCTTTTTTGTGATATATTTGGGCTCATATTAAGTTCCGTAATATACGTTATTATTGTTGAATTTTTATTAATAATATTAATAAAGTTGTCTTGTAAAAAACTAAACGTTAAAACTTCCTAATGATACCGTACTTATAAAAAAATTTAAATCTTAATTTTTAAAATAAAGCCTTGAATTAAGTCAATCAAAATACTGAGAGTTCAAACGGTAGTTTATTACTGCAGAACTTTTGACAAAGTTAATGGTAATAAGGATTAAATAAATGCTAACTAAGATTATCTTTGTCACAAGGGTCAAATTTACTGACGAAAGTATACGGCCTTGGAAACTAATGATTCAGAAAGAAAACATTTCAGCATGATTAACTAAAGCGAAGGGTCTTTAAGAAGTATTTTAGGTTCCATAGCATGAGTAAACAGTGATGAAAATTTTCAAAAATTTTTAAAAACAACTAAATAGAGGTAGTCGTGATTTCCAACAAATACCCGACTTTACGCCAAGATCAGTCCAGTGAATAATCCGAGTATTATACNGAACATAAGAGCCCTCCACGGATAATAATATACCTTCACCCCTCCAGATCAACTTAAGCCCTCCACCCCTCCACCCCTCCAGATAAACCTTAGCCCTCCACCCCTCCAGCCCTCCATCCCTCCGGCCAGATTAATCCTCTCCACTCCTCCAGCCCTCCACCAAAAATGTACCTCTCCACCCCTACCAGAATAAACCAGGAAAAAATTGCTCCCTTATTGCGAAAAGCAAACCACACGCTATAGTTAACGTAGACTGTGGATTCTTGAGTCTGTTATCGATGCAGGTAATTGGCATGTAGTGATGTTTCCTCCTAGAACGGATCTCATGATCTCTTAATTAATTAAATAAATTCAAAAAAATTATCTTTAAAGGCCATGAGTTGAGAGTCAAGCTTACTCTCTCAATGTCAAAACACAACTAAGTGTGATAGCCGTCAAACTAATACAGTTTATATTATGATTATTGTATTGGGGCTTAGCCCTACTAATAATTATTATTTATTTGTATTGTGGCTTAAAGCGTTAATCTATAGGGAGGAAAAATTGAATGAAAGGGAAGAAACATGATGAGTCAGCAAATTTCGTGTCCAATTTGTCCTTAGGTTTTTATATGGGTTACCTTAACCTGAACGAAACAACATCAAAATGCAGAGCACATGCAAAATGACCATTTATTTTGTAATTCAAGATTTAACATAAGGACTGGGGAACACTTATCACAGGAACACATTTAAAATAAAATTTCATTTTCTCAAACAACGAATTCAAGAATTTATATCCATAAATAATTAGAGCTCGTCTACTAAAGGTAAGGGCAATTTTGGAAGGCTATTAAGTAGATAGAAATTATAGATTTAATATGTAAACCCCCATAAGGCAAAATTCGAGCTTCTAGAAAACGTTGAACAACCAAAGTCAGTGTTCTTGGATGTGGCCCGTCTTCGAACTAACTCATTCTTGACGGATCACCTATCGACTAGTGAAAACCCAATTTCAAGTCCTCCTTTTGTTCTCGAATTATGGCGCATTAGTACGTACGTATGGACCGATGGAATGACGGACAGAGCATTCTCATGAGTTTGTAACATAGTAGAACACTTTTGCGACTTCGCCATTTGCGTTAGGTGAGTAAATAATGAAACAACGTGACTCAGTCGACCAAACACTTCTATACAAAACTGATCAAGTTCTCATCCGCTCGAAAGATGGCATTAACAAAAATACAGCTAGCCTGTGCCGTTATTTTCTGTTGTGTTATCCCTGAACTTAACTCCAGTGAGTAAACTGTACCACCTTTGTTACTTTGCTGTTGAATTGAGTGAAAAAATAATGAAAGAGCAAACATGTCTCACCCGATCAAAAATGTAATTTGGAAAAGACTATGCATTGCAAACGACTGATTTTAAACCAACAAACATTAGAGAAAATGGGATACCTTATATAAATGCAAAATACGATATATATGATGTAAACGGATAAGTCTAATTGACTCATATCAGAAATGAACAAAAAAGTTTTACGAAAAAGATTTCATTGTTTCCAAATGGCAGAACCTACTTTTGAATCTAATTTGAAAATAAACTAACAACTTCTGATTTATTTTTTAGGCGACAGAGTTTTTCTCTAACGCAATAAAATCTTCGATTCGGCATCGGCAAGCGACAGGAGAGAAACGTGATGACTTTATTCAACTTATGCTGGAAGCAAAAGCAGGGAATTTAATATTAGATGATGGAGAATTGGGAGCATTTGAGAAAGACGCTATGATGAATCCAAGTTCCGAAGATGGAAAAATAACTATTGGTGATTTAATGGACGACGATGCCATTGTTGCAAATTGCATTCTCTTTATACTTGCTGGATTCGATACACTCCAGTCGCTCCTATTGTTTTGTGCCTATTTATTAGCTCTCCACCAGGACATACAAGAGAAGTTAAGAGAAGAAATTAACTCCGTCCTCAATGAAAACAATGGNCATCGGCAAGCGACAGGAGAGAAACGTGATGACTTTATTCAACTTATGCTGGAAGCAAAAGCAGGGAATTTAAAATTAGATGATGGGGAATTGGGAGCATTTGAGAAAGACGCTATGATGAATCCAAGTTCCGAAGATGGAAAAATAACTATTGCTGATTTAATGGACGACGATGCCATTGTTGCAAATTGCATTCTCTTTATACTTGCTGGATTTGATACACTCCAGTCGCTCCTATTGTTTTGTGCCTACTNCATTCTCTTTATACTTGCTGGATTTGATACACTCCAGTCGCTCCTATTGTTTTGTGCCTACTTATTAGCTCTCCACCAGGACATACAAGAGAAGTTAAGAGAAGAAATTAACTCCGTCCTCAATGAAAACAATGGAGAGTTTACATATGACGGATTGAGCACGATGACATATTTAGATATGGTCATTAATGGTAAGGGAATGTTTTGTGTAGTTAGGTATTTAGTTTAGCGTTATCTTAATTGACAGGCAGAACCCTACTGCTATTGTGTGCTCACTGAAAGCACATGGTTTGAAGGAGAATAGGTTTATTGTTAGATGTTTTGCAATTGGATATTACAGAAAAATTGNAGATATGGTCATTAATGGTAAGGGAATGTTTTGTGTAGTTAGGTATTTAGTTTAGCGTTATCTTAATTGACAGACAGAGCCCTACTGCTATTGTGTGCTAACTGAAAGCACATGGTTTGAAGGAGAATAGGTTTATTGTTAGATGTTTTGCAATTGGATATTACAGAAAAATTGNACTGAAAGCACATGGTTTGAAGGAGAATAGGTTTATTGTTAGATGTTTTGCAATTGGATATTACAGAAAAATTGATTAGATGTTAATGTCAATTACAGATGAAACTCGATCCAGGAATCGAACCACGGTTCGGATCGGATCGTGAATCGGATCGGTATCGGTAGAAATATACGACCTAGCCAAGCACCTAGCCCAAGCTTTCTTATAATTTTACAACCTTCGGATTGTGGTTCAGGTTCGAAAGGTATTTATAATGTTGGATCGGTTCGTGTATCGGGTTCGAATTTTTTTTCATTCTTGGATCGGTTCGCGGTTCGGGTTCGAAATGTTTTTGGAATGTTGGATCGGTTCGTGGATCGGGTTCGAAAGATTTTTTAAATGGTGGATCGGTTCGATTTGTTTTTGTCTCCTGGTTCGAATCGTGGTCCTGGTTCGATTTGTTGGTTCGGATCGATTTGTCTGTTGGCTCGATTCGTGGATCGCTTACTCCTAAATTTATGGGGGAGGGTGTTAGAACATTNCGCTTACTCCTAAATTTATGGGGGAGGGTGTTAGAACATTAGATCGGTTCGATTAAATTTTGAATAATTGGATCGGTTCGTGGCTCGGGTTCGAATTTTTTTTAAATGTTGGATCGGTTCGTGGATCGGGTTCGAAATTTTTTTTTTTCATTCTTGGATCGGTTCGTGGATCGGGTTCGATTTATTTTTGGATTGTTGGATCGGTTCGTGGATCGGGTTCGAAAATATTTTTTATTGTTGGATCGGTTCGAGGTTCGGGTTCGATAATTTTTTTCATTGTTGGATTGGTTCGTGGTTCGGGTTCCTATTAAAAAAAGTAAGTTGGATTGGTTCGTGGTTCGGGTTCGATAATTTTTTTCATTCGTGGATCGGTTCGCAGTTCGGGATCGAAAGATTTTTAGAATGTTGGATCGGTTCGCGGTTCGGGTTCGATTTATTTTTTCATTCTTGGATCGGGTTCGAAATTTTTTCCATGTTTCATCTGTGATGTCCACCAGCAAGGAGTTTCAATAATATTCATAAATGGGAATGATTCTAGGGGTAAAGGACATTCCTACACAACAAATGTTATAATAATATCACAACAATGTTGTTAGTTTTATATATGCCAGTTTAGCAGTCCGGAAAAAATATTGCTTACCCGCAAACAATCCCTATTTGTATGATCTAGCTTATCAATCCTCAAATAATAAATTTCACATGAATTACATAGTTTGTTTATAAATTTTTGCTGTTTACATATTCACACATAAACAAATGTAATCCATGCAGAAAAAATCGAGAGNTTCGAAATTTTTTCCATGTTTCATCTGTGATGTCCACCAGCAAGGAGTTTCAATAATATTCATAAATGGGAATAATTCTAGGGGTAAAGGACATTCCTACATAACAAATGTTATAATAATATCACAACAATGTTGTTAGTTTTATATATGCCAGTTTAGCAGTCCGGAAAAAATATTGCTTACCCGCAAACAATCCCTATTTGTATGATCTAGCTTATCAAACCTCAAATAATAAATTTCACATGAATTACATAAGTTTGTTTATAAATTTTTGCTGTTTACATATTCACACATAAACAAATGTAATCCATGCAGAAAAAATCGAGAGNAGTTTGTTTATAAATTTTTGCTGTTTACATATTCACACATAAACAAATGTAATCCATGCAGAAAAAATCGAGAGAGTCAAACTTATTACCTCATTCTCTACACTCACATTTTAATCAAACAGTTGCAAACTAAAAAGTGCTACAACTAATTTTTAATAAGATTTTTACTCATTCACCCTAGTGTTGCTGAATATTTTTTAGCTATTTCGAAAAATCCAAAACACTGAAAATTCAAGTATTTCACTAGACCAACCCTATTTTGAGTAATAAAATGTTTTCTGAAAAATAGAATGCGTAAAGAGATTGGATCAATTACAATTACTTTTAATTAATTATATCAATTACAATTACACAATTACACATTACGTAATGGTAATTAAATTATATTTGAAAAGTTGTAATTGTAATGTAATGTATACACTAACAATTTTAGTTAATTGAAGCTATTTGTCCTTATACATTACAATAATTACAATTACACAGTAAAACCNTACACTAACAATTTTAGTTAATTGAAGCTATTTGTCCTTATACATTACAATAATTACAATTACACAGTAAAACCATTTTCGTCTATATTGACATAAACATTAATTTCTTTTTTTTTCTTTTAAATTAAAAAAAAATTTTTTTTAAATTTATCTTCGGTAGCTGAAAAGAAGTGAATCAAAAAGTGAATGAGCACTTTTCTTTCCAAATGTAAATTATGTTTATTCTTTGCGGTGCAAAACTACAATAATCGTCTTTTCTGTCTCGAAAACGTAAAGATGTATTAAAATTATGTAAACAAGGCTTTCTCTTCTCCATCCTGAAAGTGTTTAATTGAAATTATGCAAATATTCGAAATCTTTTGTTAAATCTATTTTAGGCATTATTTTGTCCAAATATTGTGGAGATTTGAGCATAAGACTCAATCCTCTCTACTGTTCGCATAAATGAGATTTTTGATTCATTTTAATATATTCATATAATATTAGATTTATTTTAGATGAATCGTAATGAATATATGAATCTAAACATATTTTCTGTAACTATACGAACAAAATATTTAGCAACATATTCGAAATTCGACTGTGAAAAAGGGTTAGTCCCTAAAGTTAAATTTTAAAATAGTACAAATTAGACGAAATGAAAAAAGCATACGTTGTATAGTAACTTATCACGCAATTGCATTTCTGTGATGCTTCTGGGTAGGGAACATCTAATGTTTCTAAGTACGGAGAATCAACCGACCTAATAGTTCAGGTTTGAACACCATGTTGAAATGCCGATACCATTGTATCGCTAATATGTTACTCGCTGGTACAGACGTGCGTCCAAAATATTTTACAACTTTCCACAATTTGGACGGCTTGGAAATGGAAACATGCAGATTAATTTTTTGAAGTAATTGTTGTTACCTGGTTGATCTTACCAGTGATAATATGCTTGTCTCAAAGATTAAGTTTTGCATTCTAAGGACCGGATTTAAGTAAGCCACTCAAACTCAAGTGACTCATTTGTGAGTGATTTGGAGTCTAAACTGGAGTGTGGTGAGAGCTGCTTCGAATCTCAACTCCAAACTCCCATTCCACATCAATGGGAAAAACTCGTTCTTGAATACCAACTCTCCTCTGAAGTAATTATTCAAGTCGAGTCAACCCAAACAGTCACTCAGGTAGTGTACCTCAATCCGGCCCTAAGTTAAAGCGAAAATAAAGTGAAACAACGAATGACTCATTATATCTGTTATAGTTCCATAAATCGTACTTACTAATTGGTTAATTGTAGTAATTCTGGAGCTAATACATGTTTTGCGCTCAGATCTTCGTTGACGGAGCACTTTTATTGGTCAAAGCCAATCGGACAATCGCGTTCGTTTAATTGGTAACTATGGATAACTATACTGATCGCCCCGGTCTTGCGAAAACAGCAGGCGGGCAAATTACCCGCTCCCAGCACAGGAAGGTAGTGACGAAAAATAACGATATGGAACTCATACAAGGCTCCGTATTCGAAATGAGTACACTTTAAATCCTTTAACGAGGATCTATTTGAAGGCAAGCCTGGTATAAGCAGCCGCACCCATCTTCAAATGTTATTGCAAACAGATTCTAGAAATAAAGTATTTCTTTTTCGATTAATTTCACAATTATTTTCACTGATAGACGGTCGGTTATACAATTTTAGAAAGATAAATAGAGTGTCAGAATATACCTCTTCGAAACTAAATATGAAGTTTTAACAAAATATTAGGCGTTCATGGCTTCAACTTTTGCTCCTACTTGGACGCTGCAGATGACATTCAAGAAAATAAAAATCGAAAATGTGGGGTTGAATAAGAATAGCTTTGCATTTTTTACTCTTTCCATATACACATGTAAAAATTTGGTGATACTTACAAGTTCGCATAATTAAACACCAAAAATATGATCTCTAAAATTTAAAAAAAACGTGCAAAGTGCACCTATGAATTTAAGCAAAATCCTATTCTCTCAATTTTAAAATATTTTATGATTTTCAGAAACTCTGAGGTACTACCCACCTGCAGTTGCAAGTGACCGTAGTTGTACAATAGATTATAAAATCCCCGGTACTGAATATATTTTGAGGAAGGGTCAGAGCATTACAATTCCAATATATGGTATTCATCATGACGAAGAATATTTCCCAGAGCCTGAAAAATTTGATCCAGAGCGCTTTTCTCAATTAAATAAACAGAAAATCAATCCATATACATTTTTACCATTCGGACAAGGACCACGTAATTGCATTGGTGCGTTGATATTACAATAAAATTAGTTTCGTAAGATGAATTATTATATATTTGTTTATGATATCTAGGTATGCGTTTTGCATTAGCAGAAGCCAAAGTTGTCCTTGCGATGTTGATCCATAATTTCAAGATTGTTCCTTCTCCAAAAACACCTGTTCCAATGAAATTTGCGAAGACTGGATCCTTGAAGCCCGACGGTGGATTATTTCTTTCATTGTGCAAGATATAATCGTTAATTTGCGCAGGATAATTTAAATTATCTATATTATAATGCTGACGATAGTAGTAACAGTGAGTTCCAAAAAACTTGATTTTTGCCTAAATTTGTCAAATGGTCAACGTCATTTGCATTAAACTTATTAGTCCAAGTTATCTTGTACATTCGCTGTCCATCTAGATACATTATTAAAACAGAGCAGCAGAGAATGATAGAGGTTTGTAAATATACTGTATATTGTAAATATTCAACATTTAACATGGAATGTTCACTTTGAATACGATAGTCAATTAAAATAACTTTATATTCTCTATGTTACATCAAACCCATTAAGATTTATCATATCAAAATTTATATTATAGTTCTATAAATTTTCAATTTTCCAGAAAATCACAGTAGAATCCAAAGAGACCGTAATATACACCACAAATTTAACTACAAGATGAGAAAAGTAAATTGATTTCACTCTTCCCAATTTAGTGCAGATATGAGAAAATAATCATATTACACCTATATCATCAAATAATGGCTAAATTCGCAAGTTAAATTTAGCTAGTAAGAATGTTCAAAATATAATTTTTACCAATATAACATAATTTAATGAAATTGTGAGAAAATATTAAGGACTGGTTTTAACTTGTAATGATGAACAAACAGTGATCTCTAGTCAAATTCGATAATTTTCTCAAAATATCTATTTTCACAATGCTGCAAATATCAATCATTTAGAAAAAAAACAACTTATTTTCAGTGTTCGGCTAAATTTTGAAATAGTTCTGCAATCTCCAATCAAAAATGCAACAACAAAGCGATGATGATACTGTAGATATTTAGATTTAATGAACCGTTGTAAACGAAATTGTCTTGTTTGGGCACGTTAAATCTGGAAGGAGAATGAAGGAAAACAAAATTCATAGTTTATTAATTTAATTTTCAGGTAGCTCCATGAGAACTGATTTTCTGATTGTCTTGTTCACTTTTTTTTTCTTGGCTAAACTTAACCTTGAATTACCGCATAATTTTTAGACCGTATCTCCACCATTGTCCAGAGCCATAGGCACCTCCAAATCTCTGACCATCTTTGTCCATGGATATGGACACCCAAAAAATCGTCCGTTAGAAATAAAGCGAGTTATGCAATGTTGTCGTGTTTACTAAAAAAATTAATTCAGGACTCTGTAAGATATTCGGTAACTAAATAACCGACGTCTAAAACTCTGTCGCAATTGTCCCTCTTGCGACAATTGTCACACTTGATACAATTGTCAAACTTGTGACAGTTTTCAAACTTGTGACAGTTTTCAAACTTGTGACAATTTTCACCCTTGTGACAATTGTCAAACTTGTGACAATTTTCACACTTGTGACATTTTCACGCTTGTGACAATTTTCACACTTGTGACAATACCGACACCGATACCTTTTTAAAAAAAAAACCCGATACCGATACATAAGTATCGGCGATACCTAAAGTTATGACTTATGCCTAATGAAAACAGTTGGCTTTTTATTAACAAACTTAATTTATTCAATAAATAAATATTAAAGGTGTGACTACCCTGAAAATAGTAAGTAAACTTGACTTTATTACTCTTTCTTATGTTAAACTTCTATTTGCGTTAATTTTATGGCACAATTTCATTTAAGATTTGAAATAATAGAGAGATTTAAATATTAAGTTTATGTCTGAACCAAACCTAATTATGAGATTGGCGCCAAGAATTAGTGACGTAGAAGTACTTTCTCCTTCCTCCAGACTTAGTACGTCTCTCAAAAACTCAATTCCAAACCTAATTCCCTCTCAATTTAGGTCTGAGATTAAGTCCAAACCAAAACTTTTGTCTTTTTTGTTTTTCTTCAATTTATAAGAAAAATTTAAGTTTTAGTTTCATTTATTTTATTACTATTCGTAAATNTTTTATTACTACTCGTAAATCTCTTAATGTTTTTAATAATTAATTCAGTGTTGGGTACAAAAAAAATTAACCTCCTCCCGCACTATCCCACATCCTTCCCATCCACTCCCGCTTCCCACCCGCACTATCCTACATCCCTCCCGTCAATTCCCGCATCCCTCACGCACTATCCCACATCCCTCCCATCCATTTCTGCATCCCACATGCACTATCCCACATCCCTTCCGTCGATTCCCGCATTATCCCACATCCCTCTCATCCATACCCGCATCCCACCTCACCATCTCGCATCCCTCCCGTCCATTCCCGCACTATCCCATATCCTTCCCATTCACTCCGCATGTCTCCCGTATAATCCCGCATCCCTCCCGCACTATGACACATCCCTCCCGCACTCTTCAGTACAGCTATTGCTGGGACGTTAAACATCGTAGTTTAATTAAACATCGTATACTTTATCGTTAGCCTTTTCTTCCAGAAAATGAATAAAATATTTTGTTTCAGAACTACTAAACCAAAACTAAATGAACCATCCGGTTTTAGTAAACTTAATGAACGTTGACTTATTGGAAACACTCAGGTGTGTATAAAACTTAATCCGTTTTCGTTTTCAAATACGATTTCTTTACTTCTGTTAAGACTCATTAATTTAATATAATAAATAGTTATTGATTGATCAACTTTGAAGCTTACAGTTAATGAATTGGATACGAATTTAATCCTTCTGTGGTGCGAATTAAGTATCCTTCTTCTTCTACGTGTTATTTGAGTGCTCTTTCAAAACCTGCAAGTATCGGCGATAGTATCGGCGATAGTATCGGCGATACCAACTAAAATCCCGATACGTATACCTATACCGATACTTTTCTCAAAAAAATTCCCGATACCTATACCGATACCGATACTTTTATCAAAAAAATTCCCGATACCTATACCTATACCCATACTTTTTCAAAAAAAAATCCCGATACCGATACCTATACCTATACTTTTTCCAAAAAGAAACCCGATACCGATACCTATACCGATAGTTTTTTTTAAACAATGCCGATACCGATACCTATACCGATACTTTGGCCAAAGTATCGGTATAGGTATCGGTATCGGCTATACCATTCCCGATACTTGTATCGGGTTTGGTATCGGGTTAGCAACTGTGCTTAGAACAACGTAACTTTTTACTATTACGACATTCATTCGATGCTAAATTCATTTCATTTTGAAAAATCGAAGTATGATTTCACCAGTGTGTACTAACCACATGTTATTGATTTTAATCACTGAAAAAGTGTTCATGTGCCTGGACAAAGACGGTGATTCTAGGGTAATAAGCTTATGGTCATCTTTTTTGTTCTGTTTCTTCTCTCATTTCTCCATCAAAGTGCTACTTCCATTTCTTTTAATTAATTGATTTGTGAACTCTTGTTCAACAATTAACACCTACGGCCAACGGTAATAATTAAGATCAACTTTCATCATTAAAACATCAAAGTCAAACTTAAGTACATAATCAGATGTAGTCTTAAGCTAGATTTTAAGAAATAACACGTATCAATTCAACAGCTTAAACACGGCACAGAAAATTAGCTCGATGCCATTTTATATGTAGAAGTGACTAATGTAAGACAAACTGATTTTTGGGACAACCATATACTTCACCATCAAAGCCTCAAAACTAATGTCTCTAACAAAAATCATTTGATTACCATAAAAAAATTTCTTCTATCAACTGCTACAAGGCTTTTGTATTTCATTGAATAAATTTTAAAAATAATTTGAGTGGAAATTTTAGAGTTTTGCAAATCGATTTTTGTTGCGGACAGACAAGTTAGCATGTATTTTTGTTCTAAAATTTTAAATTGGAGGGACTCGGAAAATAAGTTTTGTTGTAGAACACCTTAATCATTGATACGCATGTAAACAAATACTGCGCATTGTATAGTACGTATGCCGAATGGATAAGTCCACTGCGTACAAGCAATACGTAGTAAGCTAATAGATGTCTATTTCATATGTACAATATGTGATGCGCATTTATACTTCCATTGTAAAACAACAATCCGTACTGGACAAAATTAAAGCCCATTGCGATAGAATATACTTTTGCACTATATAAAGGTCAACTTCGCACGTATAATAGATACTGCGCATGTTGACGACTATTGCGCAGTACAGGATAATATTAGATGAATTTTGAACATATCTTGTTAATAAGATACAATAGCAACAGTTTAAAGTTCAAGGAGATGTACGTTTGTAGAGCTAAATAGCACCTTATTTCAGAAACACTCGTCGATATCTTAAGTGTCAAAAATTTATTTTTAAGATTAGTATTATTAGTTGCATACATCCTTCGTCTGTACCAATAATGTCGTCACACAAGTGACATATGTCACGTGATTAAAGAATCAGAGCATATCGCTTTTTTATAGACAGTCGCTTGTATGAAGAGAACTAACCCATGTACTCTTTTGCGGGAAAGGATTTCAATTATACTCGAAAATGTGAGACATTGATTGCCGTTTGTAGATAATTTTTATACTGCACTAAGTAAATTGCAACTGGAACCAAATGGTGCTACATGTAGAACCAATTTGTAATCCGAATGATAAACACAAGCTATTAACAATAATAAAAATAAGATTTATGTAACATATAGTAGATAGTACAGGGCGGTAAATGCGCCAGCCCTGGGGCTAAAATCTATTTTTGTTCACCCTAAGACCCTNGGTCTTCCATCCCAACAAAGGGTCTTACGGTGAAAAAACTTAGGGTGAAAGGGTCTTACGGCGAAAGGGTCTTTTCTAAGAACAAAAATTGTTCATAGACTCAGACAGGTTTAAACATGTTTCGACTTAGGGTGAAAGGGTCTTAGTGTGAAAGGGTCTTAGGGTGAACAAAAATAGATTTTAGCCCCAGGGCTGGCGCATTTACCGCCCTGTACTATCTACTCATATATTGAAAAAAAATCTGCAATATGCATCGTTTAAATCAACAATATAAGAATCGAAAATGCCTGTAACGAAAGCCATGACAAAAGTTTTGGGGGCAGAAAGACAGACAGAACGACACCACGATCACAATACCCATCTACTACTGGCGGAAGTTGCGAGTTATAATGTGGGTAATTTTTGAAAAATTAAGTTGGTCAACATTCGAAACTGGTTATATCAGAGCTACCTAGTTATACTAAAACTGAAAAAAATAATTTTGACATTTTCATAGTCTGATACTAGTTGTAGAGATATCTTCGTTAGCCCTTCTTACTTAAACATTTATTATCAAACGTGAAAACTTTATTAGTCATTTCGAGACAAAACTTCACTTTTTCTAAACTTTTACATGGCAAAAGTAATATCAGAGACGATAAAATAAATTCATGTGCATTTAGATGGACATATTGGACAGGTAAGGCAAATTGTTGTAGGAAAATTAATTAATTTAGTTTAAAAGTTCAACGTCAAGTGACATATTGTAAGCATTAATTATTAAAATGGCTTTGCTTTCAGAGAAATATAAACTTTGTCAAATTTAAAGTAACTATTCATTCGTATTCTACTTCTTCCTAAAAAATATACTTTTCTTGGTTTAAAAACAGGCCATCATGATACACATTTTCTACGTTGGTATTCAGCTGATAATTCTACCAAGCATAGTCTTCGTAAGAATTACCGGATATATTAGTATACATTAGATATAAATTTATATTAAGTATTTGGTTTTTAACAAGATTTTTTTTAGAGTTTTGATTATGAAGATGCCGATAATCAAGAGGCCATGGTCGGAATAACAAATAAAGTACACAAAAGCGGTTGTGTAATTGCTCTTATTTACGACGAATTGCTAACAACTGGTCTCAGAAACAAACTAACGATGGTAAGCTAATTTAATAATAACTAATGAGTAAGCCCCGGATTTTTACATATTTACATATTTTTCTTGCTTAATCTGATTCATCTCAAAGTTCGGATCTTTCCGAGTTTGACCTTTCTGAGTTGAAATATAGAGTTTGATACTACATATTTTTACATATTTTCAGCTTTTGACACATATTAACATATTTTTGAATTATTGGACATATTCCACATAAATATTCCTATCATAGCAAATAATTTTCATGCTTTTGACGATGGTAGGACATAATTATAAAATTTTAGCAAGAAACCAACATGACAACTATAAGAGCAACTCAGAAACAGGTTGCGTCTTCCTGAATCGGTCCTCTTTAAATGCGGATAGGTTAAAATTCTGAATACGATATTCATGATTTAATCGCCTAGTCTGCGATTAAACTATTATTATTATTTTATATGACCAGTTAAACATTACTTTTGGCCTATGGTCCTTACCAGGAAACGTCCGTCTAATAGTTCTCTTCATTTATTTTTGTAAGGTAAAGTGTTTCTTTGGGAAAAAAAATTTTTTTTAAAGAAAGTTGAAAAGTTGACAAAAATTCAAAAACAATCTATTGGAAAGCGAATTATCGAATATAATAATTCTGAAACTGTGGAGACTCAGTGAATTGTAGGAAAGATTATTGTAGTAAAGTAATTTCCGTAAGTCTAATAATGTTTCGAACTGTATTTTTTACAAAAAATGAAACAATTATGTTCTGTAGTAAATTTGGATAGTTTTGACAAAAAAATGATATTTTGGTACCAATCGTTCAAATTTTAAGTACATATTTTGGAACATATTTCAACGATTTCGGGACATATTTATGCACATAAATCGTCATTTTTTAACAACATAAAATCCGGGCTTTACTAATGAGTATCACCGTGAATCACATCTAGCATGTACTCCAATTACATTACAAAACTTCTTGCGCAAGATTTGATAAAATTTTTGTGCAGGGATGAGTGTATCCGTTATTTAAGTAAATTTTTGTAGAAAAGTTTTATGATTCTTGACTGAAATTACAATCGGATGCAATTTCGATAATGTTGCAAAGTACTTCCATCTGATAATGGGTGCATTTAGAAGTATTATGTTAAATATTAGGGATGTGCCGAATGGCGTTTTTTTATATTCCCGGATACGAATATTCGTTTCCTGAAGACTAACTATTCCCGAATATTCCCGAATAGTTCACAAATGATAAAATAATTAAAAATTTGTTCTTTGTTTAATTTTTCTCCACGACATGATCACATGAGACGGAGACATCAAATTAAAAACGTAGTTCACATACAGGGCCCGCCAAATTAATCCGGGCCTTCTTTCTCCGCCTTTCACCAAAAACTGCGTGGGGTAGGCGATACACAATTAGAAAATAATGGAAGTGAAGTTAATTTTATGAATATAAAACATGTTTTTATTAGACATAGGCTAATGCAAAACAATGGACAAAGGAGAGAGACAGAGAGAGGGGTGGGTGGGCAGGTTCTCTGTTGAGTGAGATGGAATAGATGTAAGGGGTCATTCCTCAATTTGGTTTTTAATCTCAAATCATGAATTAGAATTACAGAATGGCGTATCGTCACAAAAATATAGCAGAGTAGCAGAGAGAGAGGTCGACAGGTTCTCTGTTGAACGAGGTGGAGTAGATGCGAAGGTATCATACCCCATTCCTCGACTTTGAGTTTTCTCTCTGCTGCTGTAAATTAATTTTGCTAAAGTTATGATCTTTCGAACACACGCTAACTTCAATCTCTCCAACTTTTAGATTTCGCGCTATTTATTTGCTGTCTAAATTTTCTTTTGGTGAAAGCGACTTTCTGCGGCCCGGATTAACTTGGCGGGGTCTGTATCATCTCATTGTCCTTGTTTCAAATTCACATTTGAATTAATAATTTTCTAGTTAATTTTATAATTATCATTTGAAACGCGACTAAATAGTGAATCGGATTCAGGTAAGCAATAAGCATTAGATTGGAAGTTTAAAACTCATGTTTCAATTTTGGTACTCTGCTTCCTGAATCCAATAAATTGCTGTTATAATGTTACTTTTATAATCATATTTCACAAAAGCCATTAAAAAAATTTATTTTTTTAATTTCATATCAATGATTCCTAAGTGCAACTATTCCCGAACACAGACCAGTATTCGGGAATAGGAATAATTAGAAATAATGAAATTTCTAGCTATTCCTAGACGAATATTCGGCACATCCCTATTAAATATTATATCAAGTAAGTTCTAATGCGAAAGCTAATGCGTTGTATTTTTAGTGACAATGTTTTTCGCTAAAACTGTACTCACTGGGTCATGTTCATCCAAAAATTTCACCAAATCTTGCGCAAGAAGTTTCATGATCTAAATAAGACATTATTTAAATCACGTAGATAAATTTATTGCCAGTAGTGTATTGTAGTTGTCTGTCTTTCTGTTTGTCGGGTTAGGAAGATGTAGTTGATAAATTCTATTTTCGAAAATGAATACGGTTTGTCTGGAGTAGTATGTGCGTGCAAGGCCTGAAATTGGTTTGCTTAATATTTTGTTAACTAATATCTGTAATGGCTCTTTGTTTTTGAATGGGATTATCTATAGTACCAATTGTGTTGGTAGTAGTGTAATTACGATGGGCATTTACTGAAAACATAAATATTTTCATTCAGCAAAATACTGATAGAATCATTTAGTCTAGACATTCGATGTTGATTAAAGGTAATTAATACAACAAGATTATAAGTGATTGATGACCGACATTTTGCTAATAAGTCAACCATATCATTGTAGCTAATTTCTATGATAGTAGTGTTTATTAAAAATTTCATCCGTTGCAATGATAAAGTTATGTTCAGTTAACATAATCTGGTTGGCATCAAAAGGATAATGCCTCCAGTATCGTCATTTAGGCGATGATATTGAATCAATCTGATCACACTCTGTTTGTTGATTATTGGCTGTCATCGACGATGCCGATGATTTGTGGATTTATGCTTTGATATCCAAGCTGATACCATTTCTGGACACGGATATAATGTCGTA
The DNA here is from genome assembly GCA_002738285.1 of Holacanthella duospinosa. Classification (NCBI taxonomy): domain Eukaryota; kingdom Metazoa; phylum Arthropoda; class Collembola; order Poduromorpha; family Neanuridae; genus Holacanthella; species Holacanthella duospinosa. The sequence continues at coordinate 589,603 of NIPM01000057.1, forward strand.
AATACTTCCGTTCCATGTGGATTTAGCGCTGCCATTTACTCCAATCAGATATTCCGTTAGTATTGGAAGATTACTTAGCCCCACACGGTAAAAAACTGGGTTTTAGTCAACTACGTGATTCTTTACCGATACAACCGTTGGTTGAAAGTTTGTACTACTGTTGGGCTTCTTTTATTTATGAACAGGAACTACAACTGAGCGACAGGGTATTTCTCTTACTAGATGTTTCAAATAAGTCATTACAAAACAACAAAACAGAAACCAACATGTCACTTCGAATTGCACAGTATTTACACACGCTCTACCGACTAAGTCGCTGTTACACATTCTTAATTTCCATCACGGATCCCCGTGCCCTTTACCCTTCGGATATTAGCATTCACCCTGGGTGGAGATTTCAAGATATAGTCATACTAGCAACGCACCACATCAACAAAAGTTACAAACGACTCATTTACCTACGATTTTGGGCAGAAATTCCTAACATTATTGCCGTAAGATCCAACCCCAAAAGTATAGGGAAAATGATAAATGTATTCACAGTATTGCCATATTATGCCAATGGTGATAGGAAATCAATGGAATTAGATATATGGTTAGTAGCAGAGAAGCAATTTTTGCTAAATAATTCATTGCTACCGGAGAAATTTGAATCACTAAACGGTGCCGTATTACGCATAGCGTTATTATCGAAAGCACCATTTTTCATTTGGGGCGACAAGAACAAACCATATTTAGATGGATTGGACTGGAGGTTGATATTACTGATCTGTAATAAACTCAACTATACAATAAATGACAAAATGGTGAGTGAAATTTATGTTTGTTAAATTTTATGCTATAACAGAGCAAAAAATTTATAAAACAATAGTTTATAAATCAAAGTTTATTTTGTTTCCCAGATTTACAAAATAAATCATAGTGGACGATACACAAATGGGAATTGGTCAGGCGCAATGAGTCTGTTGCAAAATGGTCAAGTCGATATTGTTTTTGGTGGAGTGTCATCCAACACGCAACGTTTAAACGATTTTGACTTTTGCAGTATTTACTACAGAGATTCATATGTATTTATTAGTCCAATTTCTACCATCAAAGCCAAAGCTATGGATATCATCACCAAACCACTGAGTGATAACGTATGGCTCATGCTTTTGTTTTCATTCATATGCGTTGCACTTGCGTTCAAATTATTAGCAAAAAGAGACTTAAAACACTACCAAAAGCATTACAGGAGTATAAAGTATACTGATAATTGGTATACTTCATTTTGGTGCAATGTCTACTTGCTCTATAACATGTTTTGTCAGAAACCATTTTACTCTGTACCAAATTCGACACCGCTAAGATGTGTTTTCTTGGGGACATCTGTAGCCGTTATGATTCTGGGTAAGCCATTTAAATCCGTATATAATATTTTTTAGAACCATTCAACTACTGCAGAATCGCAAGCTTTCCTAATTACGTTAACTGTAATTCGGAAGTTGCTACAGTGGAATAAACTTTTTTGAAGTTACAAAAAGTGAACAGTATTTCTTTACTGTTTGACTTATTAGTTTAGTGGCAAATTTATTTATTCACCTTAAACTACAATGGTCGCAGCAAACATGAGGATCTTGTTTGTTGGGACAGATTTCATAAAATTGTAGTTTTAACCAGTCAAAAAACAAAATGAGCGACACCTTCCACCAAACGCACTTACGAAACAACGCACAACCTGACATTCGGAAATACACATCAACTGCTTTACACATTAGAGGGTGTATTCACTGTCGAGTTTTAATTTAGGAAGTCCTAGTTTTCTCCTAGTTATTTCTAATAATTTTTCTGTCTCAGAGTGGGGGGACGTGTGGCTACTGTTTTATAGTTTGGATTGCGGTAGGAGTAGGGTGGTTTGACTTTTGTCTTAAAAACATTATCGTTAGTACATCAAACTCTCTATTATTTCATACGCTCCACGTGATAATTCAAAGTATACCCATTTCCAGATTGATCAACCTCGTGTAGAACAACTGAAAATCGCGTCTGGAAACAACAATTCGTAATAAAAATTGCAACAAGTAATAATCCAAATAATGAAATAATATATCCCTTTCATAAAAAAAATAAAGTGTTTGCGCATAAAGCTGGCTGATGTAACCGGAGAATAAGGATCAGGATCATGAATGAATTCTTCGTTATAATGGGAATTATTAATGTTTTTATAATGCCATAGGTATCATTCTTGGTGGATCAATTTTCTCGAGACTTCTAGAAAACAATCCGGATGTTTCAATTTCAACTTTAAGCGGTATTTATAGATCAAAGTAAGCAAAATGTTTCATTATGTACTTTCTTTTGAAAACCACTTCTACCCGCAGTGTAAACCTCATTGTGTACCTCGGACTAAGTGTAAGAAATTTCCATGGACTTAAAGGCTACATTTGGTGGTCAGAAGAGCTCGTGCGCAAATTTAAGTGATTACAGAATTTTCATGAATGTAATAGCGCTGCAAGTTTTCATAAAATTAATATTGTAATTAGGAAGTAAGGCTTAACTATTCAATGGCGTTAGACGTAATTTCGAATTAATCTCTGTAAAATATTTGGTGATTTTGAAACAAGCATTAACCCGACTGGTGTCCTCGAAGTCACGGGTGAACCAGTAGATTTGTGGATTCTAGTGTCTTCCAACGAATGATACTCGCCTTAGGTGTTAGTTAGTTACGTGGGACTTGCCGTCGACCCTAAGCGGGTGCAGAACCCAGCCAAGTTCCTGGTCCTCCCTGGATGGCACTTCGGAATCACACTCAACGTTAAATAAGTCCGGATGATGGCTCGGTGTTTCCCCGTCGCTCTCTGGTTCCTTACACTGGCCCTATTGGCCCAATAGACGAGTCACAAATAGTCAACTGCTCATGTCCAAAGGGTAAACCAGTTAGAAAATAAAAGGTTTATTAAATAAACGAAGAATGAAAAAATTCAAACACTGACAAAGGAATACAGAAAAGATGACACTAACGGCAATCAATAAACTAAACTAACATTCTTCTCCTGTGACTAAGGTAGAACTACCCTCCCGCCCCTCCGGAGACATTCGCGAATACTCTTATTTAAGTACTCGCCAATACCACGAACGCGGATGCCGAGTTTCTTCCTTCTAAGGATTTGTATGAGTCCACTCCTTATTCCATAAGACAAAGGAATGGGCTCATAGAAATCTCACCCATTTAACTCATGTTAAATTCCATGGATCCAGAATACCCGGATTGCTGAATAATTGTAATAAATGCCTGATTTTTCTTCATGCCACAATATCTACGTCTCTGTCTCTGTACCTGCATGTAACTCGCAAGAATGTGTAGGACGCAATCTTCTTCACTATGCTACTACTTTTTGTTCTCTTTTGCGGAATTTTTATCGAACTCTCTGTATATACATTGGTTTCTGCAATTGGCGTCACTGAAAATTTTTATTAATACGGACAAATCTCACTTGGTTAGATGTATAGATAGATCCAAATAGGAGAAACGCCGGGCATGAATTTTGCATACATTTTCTTTGTTCGATTTACTACGAATCTATTTAATAAGGTTGGGATTAATCAATAGTTACAAAATATGAAACTAAAATTGGCTTCTAAGATTGCAGAAATAAATGCCCTTGTACACCACCAAACGTTTACTACTTTTGATGATGGAGTAACTTACACTTGATATTACAGCTTTTTATATCACATCTATATAGGTATATGTGTTCGCAACCACACATATTTGCTTCTGTCCAACTATATTTTAGTTTAGATGCATATGATGCTGGCTTAAAAATCTACATTTAAAACTCATTATCGTCCCAGTGCATATAACTGTCCTCTTATTTGACATTATCTACCGGTTGTCTTTTAAGTACGGATCAACTTTTTTGCGCAACGCGAAAAGTTTTGCAAAACTAAATGTTAAACTTTTTCAGCTTAACTAAATCAGTCTCACATGGTTGACTATTGTCGGGCGCATATATGGGCACAAAAAAAAACAGATTTGAAATCTTAAAAAATAACTAAGCATAGAGGATTAAAGATAAAACTCCCTACACAAAAATTAATTAATTCGATGTTAGCAGTTTTTGGGTAAGGGTGAATGGTTTTTTAGTTATTTTCAAAAGAAAACAGAGGAAAAAAGTTTTTTTTTTAGTTATATAAAACCTTGCTACACATTTTAAATTGTGTAGCATTTGTGTAACAATTAATTTAAAATTGGTTATGACTATAGTACGGAATCTTTCTTTTTAAAAATCATTGAAATTTTTTCTGAAATTCTTAACATAAATGGCAAAAATCTTTAAAAATTCACAAAACGTGGGGGAAAAAGTATCAGTGCCAGAGTATTTTAAATTTTCGAGTTAATTTGACATCTACTTTTCAGATGATTCATTTAGACATTCAGTGTTTTTTTTTAATTTTTAGACTAAAACTGATTGAAAAATTTTTTTGCAAGGTACTTTTTCAATTAGTACAATACTGTGATTAAACATTTTTTTGTTGGACATATTAATTTTTGAGCATTTTGTATTAGAACCTTTTTGCTTTGGACCTGACTTCATATAACCGTTTGTATCCAGGTTGCCTGTATACATCATGAACTACGATGGTCATCTGAATTTGGCTGTCCATAAGACTAAAAGAATTGTTTTAAAAAAAATATGGGAAATCGGAGCATTCACTGATTACTACGAAAGTTTTTCTTTGATTGATGAAGTCGTACGAGGGAACTGCATCTATATTGACTCCAGCGCTCGATTAAATTTTGTAGGCAGGTAAGTACTGGTATAGCTATTTTTATTAGAAGGATTATACGTAATTTATAAATCTTCGTTGCAGGTACCAATATGCAGGAAAACATGGATTGAAATTTCATTTTGGGACTGAGAAATTAATTACCCAGACTAGTATTGGTTGGCCCACGAGGAAACGATGGCCGTTTCAAAATCGAGTGAATCAGATTCTGAGTCGAGCTGTTGAAAGTGGATTAGTCGATTACTGGATGTCCATGTTCAATCGTGGAAAATTTGGATGGGACAATGAAGCCGCGAATGTAAGTTTATTTGTGAGTAATCCGAAAGAGCAAAATAAATTTTGTTATAAGTTTAATGGCCAAACTTACAAAGTGTTTTTGTACAAAACGTTGGTCATACTTGCGATTAAATTACACCCGGACAATAATTTTTCCCAGGTTTGACCATGAGTTTCCGAAAGGAACAATATCCATGAAAGAATTGGTTTTAGAAACCTTTTCAATTTTAGAAGAATTTTTCTCAAAATTATTCATTGTTGCAGTGTGTCGTCTAACGGGATTTTCCGCGACCGCGGAAAAACTCCGAAGTCAAGGTTTTACCCAACCAGGTCGGAGTTTCTCCAGACCGGAGATAGGGTAAGCTGGAGATTTCTACCACCATGATTTTCTTTTCGACTTTGGATAAACTTTCTGAACAAAAATCAAGAATTTTAGCTTCAACTAAAAGATAAAACGATTCTCCAAATATCCACCCAAAGAATTTTTGAAATTTCCACTGGGCACGAAATGAGATAAAACTGTAATATGACCTTGGAAAAGCCTGACTTTTGTCGAAAAATAACCCTTACCACAATGTTGCCACTTCGTAATGTCAGAAATTCTACGCGTGTAGGACTTGATAATCACTTATTTGTAAATAAAAAATTCAAGGAATTCATTAGTTGAATAGGGAAAACCCAGACGAGGGGTGTTTTCTCCCACCGGTTGGGGAAAAGCCCGTTCGACGCCACACTGCCTTTGCACATTAAAACGTTTTAATTCAGTTTGTTATTTACAAAAGTGGTTTTTAATGTCCAAGAATGTTTCTAAAACACATTTCTGTTTGATTCTTAGATACTGAATTCTCCAATCCCACTATCACCAATTCAACAGGGAACAAAGGATATTGATCCAACCCTTGCAGTATCAACAGAAAATCGGTTTAGTCGCCTAGGAATGGAAGAATTTGATAGAGTAATTAGTATTTGGTGGCTGGGTATTGTTCTTTCTTTCATGGTATTCATCGGAGAATTGGCTACCCATGGCACTTGGACTACTATGTCCTTACTCAAACGGTTGATTGAGTGGGCTGTCAGTTGGGTAAAAATGAAAAAAAGGAAGAGGGAACTCATTGCTTTACAGAAGGCGTTAGCTTTATCTTCGACAAAAACAACAAATCGAAAGAAAAAATCAAGAGTTAGATATGATAACGATGAAGTTTGCGGAGATGTAATTGGAAATTTGATCTGGGCTGACCTCTCTAAAAATTCTGAAAAATTTAGTAATACTTCAGTTAATGGAAATGAACAATTTTTTCTTAGAGTAAATAAGACAAAACGTAAATGAAATTTGTCTAATCTAACAATTTCATAGTTACTCCCTAAGTATGGGCTTACTTTGCAAAAATATAAAATTTCAAAATAACTAAAACTATACCTCTGGTTAGCTGAATGATTTCAAGGATAACCCAATGTAAACACCAATTTCAGGTGATTCAAATACTGATATTGTGAAAAACATCCAGGTAGGAAGGTTGTTACATAATATAGTTATTTCAATTCGTCACAAAATTAACACTAAATTTTTTGGTTAAAATTATAAACTCTCAAACTTATTATGGATTATAGAAATATATTAATGAAGAATAGCTATGTTAAAGGGCATTAAATAAAGGAGTAATAAAAATTGAGTGTAATTGTAACAGAAATGATTCTCCGGGTTTGACTGAAATGTCGCGGGAACTTGGAACTCACTTGTAATATCACCGTGCCGTCCACAATTGTCTTGCTACATTCATTCTGTTCAAACTCATGTGCACATTATATTTTAGTACTTAGATTTTATCAATTTGAAATTCAACGCAATGTTTCAAAACAATGTCAAACTTCAGAACATATTATATATTAAGCTATTATATTGAGCTATTATATTATATATTATACTAGAAATTATATTTTACAGAATTACTGTTTTTCAATTCCCCAACCATGTTTTCCTTTCACTTTTCTCACTTCCATATTGACGATAAGGAAGGACCACTATAACAGTTTGCTATAGTTTCATATTTTGAGGTAAACAATCATTTAGGATGTGACACTATATGGTTGCGAAAGAACAGGAATAACAAGAAAAGTGTGACATGGAGTGTGACTAATAAAATAAAATAACTTTCGAAGTTCCCATAACAGCTGCTTCAGATACTGCTTCAGATTTGGAAATTGATGCGGTTCCAGATGAAAATGAAAAAAATGAAACCAATTCTCCATTCATTGTTTTATAGATCTTGTCTCCTAAGCGATAGCTCTCATTTAAATCATTTCTCAATGAGTCAATGGAATCACAATTTAATAAAGATCAAATTATACTTTGTAACTTCAACATTCACCTTCTTTATACCTAAATTTAAAAAAAAATGGATTTTTTTTCACCAGCTCATAAAAAAGCTCAAATAGAACTGTTACAACAAAGGAGGAAGTTCCCCCCTCAAATACAATGCTTATGTCCACACATCAATTAAATTAAACTGAAAGCAGTCACTTCCTGCGGGAAATTAGATCATGACCAAATCTACTTGGAGAAAAAATCTATAAAGCGAAAATACTTCCATTTAGAGTCAACAATAGATAGCTAAGGCACACAACTTGGAACCTATCCAACTCTCAAAGAAATATCTCAAGAATAAGAAATATCAAAGAAATATCAAAGAAATATCAAATTTTAGTTCAACTCCATTCAAAGTGATGTTTGGACTTTAATATGTATCAGTATTAACCGTAACACAAGCAAATTATAAATAACTTTCAAAATGATTAACCATATCAATGAAATGAATTTTTTGTTCTTGACGCTGGATTAAATGATGTAACATTATTAAAGCTGACAGAATTAAAAAAGGAAACGGATTGTCAAATTTGATAATCCAGGTTTCCCCGCCTTTGCCACAAATAAAATCAGTTGACAATGTACGGTACATTATAACCAAAGTACGTGAAAAAATTAGACACGGAAAATAAAAGGAAGACTGAATTTTTTAGAATTGAAAATTCATGACAACATCATGACATGAAAACTACTGTATTGTCGGTGGTCGATAGAGTTTAAGTAAAATGACTACTAAAAGTCTAAACTTATCATAAAAGTTGTTTTCTTTGTAAATTTATTTTTACAGGATGCAGGTGTTCGCCCATCTATTTCGGGTGACAATGATGTAATGAGAAGTGCGCATATCTTGGTGATATAGAGAGAGAAAAAAAAACTATGTCGAATCTGACCATACGGTACGTGTTTTTCGGCTAAACGCCACAATTGTTTGTAATAATTCTGAAAACAAAATTTTTTATAAGCAAACTTAAACAAAATTGTTTGGTTAGGAAAGTGAAGTCAAGCATTCCTTTGATGATGATTTAGATGCAATGTAATTGTATTTTCTGATCCAATTTAGTATTACTTGACATAACAGAAAACAAAATAGTCAGACGTAAGTTGGCAAAGCCAAATTTGAAGACAGAAAAACACGAGCAAGATAATTTTAGGTGCAAATTGAACATAATTTGAGAACCAATAAGATACAATTGACACAATAGAATAAAGTGCAAGGAGATGTAGGATTATAGAATAAAAATAGTTTCTTATTTTAGAAGTATTCGTGATATCTCAAGTATTCAACATTTGAATTTAGTATGAGGCTTAGTATGTACGAATATTATCGTCAAACAATACGCACAAATGTTAGTTATCATAGAAATAAAAATTTTGTGATAATTATAAACAAAATATTCATAATCCGCAGAGCTGAAAATCAACTTTCGAAAGTACCTATAAATAAAGAGAGAGTTTTTATGGGTGTTACTGGGACACCCCACACTTCACTTTTTCACCCACTCCTCAATTTTCTCAAATCTCACTGGTTTAAAATTTTCTCTTTAGGTAGGTGAAAGTGGGAAGTGTGGGGTAACACCCTTAAAAACTCTCTGTAGTTTTGACAAAAAAAAACAGTATTGGGGTTAGACTCCGTCAGACTGACGGACACTAAGATCACATTAATAGATACAAATATTTTCGGAAATAATAAATTTTTATTATATATTGGTCCACAGGTTCTTAAAACCTGGAAGCTACTTTTGTTCCTTGCTGTTTGCTGGGGAAAGGAGTGATCTTAAGAATTTGTGGAGTATATCTTCTAAAAAAATTTTTCTGGGCAAACTCTTACATTGTAATCCAAAATAATTGAAAATTAACGTTTGACGTCAAAAAATCACGTCTCTACGATCACAAGGAAAGAAGTTTGGTATTTTGAAAATTGAATCCATTGAAATTTTTGACAGAATGTGCTAAGAGATGGACATTTCAAAAAAATATCCAAAAATCTCAATTTAAAAAAATCATAACTTCTGAAACTTTGACAGCGCAGAGACTTGATTTTTTCAACTTTGTATGAGAAATGAGCAACAAATTTCATGCACAACAATTTTTAAAACCAACCAATTGACTCCTTTGCACAAAATTTCAATTTTGTTTGATTCATTAGTAGAGCAAAACAAGCGAGAGAGACTCCACTACACCCAATCAGTCTAAGGGAACAGAAGGGGGGGGGGAGAGCTAGAATGTAGACCCATTTAAGAGAACGATTGATAAGAAATATATACAAGGCCCACCAGATAAATCCGGGCCGTAGAAAGTTGCTTTCTCCAAAAAAAGTTAGATAAATTAAATGCATAGCGCGAAATTTAAAAATTGGAGGGAGCGAAGTTGGCTTGTGATCAGAGCACAAGATCAAGTTTCAAAATTTGGAAAAGAAGCAGAGGAAAAATGTAAGTTAACTTAATTAATTATTAAAATTTAATTATGACATTGCTTTGTGGGGAGTGACGAGAGGAGACGGGACTTAAATTACATTTGAATCCAAAGAAGTGCCCATCTCCCTTCCTCACTCCCTACACCTTAATCTCACTCTCTTGTTTTCTTTTCAGATTGAGATCAAGGTGTCGGGAGTGACCAAGGGAGTAGGGACTTA
>NIPM01000057.1:607204-783410 GCA_002738285.1 Holacanthella duospinosa
TCAAAGTTGCAATGAAAGTATCAATTCGAATTTTGAGGTCCTGAATACTGACTGGACGAGGGGAATTAAATATGGTTGACTTCATGTAACCTCAAAAAAAATCAAGTGGGTTCAAATCAGACGACCGAGCCGGCCACTCCATATTGCTTATTTCATTTTATTCGTGACGACTATGTTGTAAAGAACATAATTACCAACGCCCGTTTTATACTTAATGTCATTCGTCCTTCATTCGAATGAAATGCAGTATGATTTATGAATTTTGCAAAAATCTTAATTGTCAAGGTAAATTAGATTGCAAAATTTGTTACAAAATTCATTAATCATACTGCATTTCATTCGAATGAAGGACGAATGACATTAAGTATAAAACGGGCGTAAATAATTAATTCACTCATCAATTGCGATGAATTTGGATGCCCATCTCCGTGGGTGGCGGGTAGAAGTGTGAGGATCGCTAGGTAGCCACTATTTGACCCCTCTGTATAAGGAAAGTAATTGTAATCGGGTAGCGTAGGACGGTAGGGGATATGAAATGTGAAGATGTGCGGGAAAGTCAAGGGAAGCAATCCGTTAAGGGGAAAGTCGGCGGGGAAAGTGGGTCAGAGGTCTTGGGAACACTCACCTGAGGCTTGTTTCACAACAGCTTACAATTTTACAATCACAATTATCATACAATTCACAATTCACAATTTTGCAATTTTACCATGGTTTCACAAACATAATTGTATTTGTGAAATTTTAACAATGAATTGTAAAAAGTTTTTTACAATTTTAATTCTACGTCGGATTACTTTTTGGCATTTGAACATCACTTTCTTCACTTTCACTGTGGTAAAAATATCAAAGGAATCAATAACAACTAACACATGTGCGATTAAATACAGTGGAGTTTACTGAAGTAAGGCAGAGAATGGATAATTCCCTTTCACTTTGCCGTAAAGTAACTTGTGAAGGTGAAAGTAAGTTCTCCTTCCTTTGCTTTACTTCAGTAAACTCCACTGTGCATATAATTGTTGTTTATGCTCCTTTTAACGTCATCCAAGAGAATTAGATTAACAAAAACAAACAATAAAGTTGAAAGAACATCTAATAAAAATCATTCGCTCATACCTTTCCTCCAAATAAACTGAGCGATAGTATACATAATCAATGTATACTTCGAAAATTAACAGTGATATTTGGTTAACCAATTTATGATAAAAGTTCACAATATGGCTCGCCTTATGGTTTCCATTTTAACGATTGACCAATCCTTTAGGTTTAAGACACTAAAGGTTATAATAATGATTTAATTACACAATGAGCAGCGCTACTTGTAAATTTTGATTACAAACCAAAACTTAATAATTGAACAGGTTTAAAATTAAAAACTAAAAATTTGATTAGCTGTTCTAAGCGTTACAAATAAATCCCGCCAAACATTGAGACTTGACACTTGATCGACAACTTATTGTAAAACCAACAATGAGATACACCTCAAAATGGCGAGACCACATGGCCGTTTCCATTTCTTCTCATGACCCTAGCCTTTGGATTTTCTGAAAAACAAAAGATTCAAATGTTGAAGTCTCTGTCAAGAAGTCTTGTTCAAGATGTTATGTACTTAATTCGAGAAAAAATATTAACTCAACTCAACATAACTTGACAAATTGAAGAAACAGAATGATTGAGAAGAAGAATTTAGAATTAACCAATTGGAAGATTTGAATTTGAATTTACCACAATTTTTTAATCTTTTTTGGCTGTAAATCAATCAGGGCAATGTAATACTTTTTTTTTGTGGTAGAGGCGCAAACCTCTGTCTGATTTTTTGAATTTTAAATTTTCCGTCGTTTGACTAAATTCTAGTCAGACGAGTACTGCCAGATTAACACTTCCGATGAACTGTCATGAAAATATCTGATTGCAAAGTAGGAAATACCTTGTTCCTACTGTTGATAAAAATATATATTCTAATATTAAATCTAGTAAAAATATTGATTTTTTACTTCCAATTTCTGAAGAAATACTGTAGAAATGATGGGCATGGATATCTAAGTTAACTGCTGAGTTGGTAAATACCATTTGCATTGCTATTTGTACTGTCATGTTTTGAAAAAATAATATAAACCTCAATTGTATTTTACAATTCTAATTTACACTGCAAAAATTTTGGTGTTTGTGAAACAGCTTTTCCACAGAAACATGTAATATTTCACTTGTAAGTGTGAAAATGGGTTTGTAATTCTGATTTGTAAGTTTGTATTTTATGAAACGTAAAATTGTAAAATTGTAAAAAATTTTTTCACAAATCTACAATTGTAGCATTGTAAACTTTTGTGAAACAAGGCCCTGATAGTTGGGCCTTTACGCTGAAAAAAATTGGTGAAAACCAAAACAATCAAAAACGGAAAACTCAATTCACGAAAAGCAAAGTTCGGGGAGACAAGAGCAGAATCAGACTGATTTCTCATCCTCTTTTTGTCAGGAGAAATTCGAAAAGCGCATTTTCCGGTTAACTTTATGGCATGCAGTGATCCGAAAAATGCGCTTTTCGAATTTCTTCCTTGATAATGAAATTGGAATAAGCTTTCGAAACTTCGGTTCGAGAGAGGAGACGCGTTCGGCGACAGTGCAGAGTGTGACAACGCGAGCGACACAGGACAGTGGTAGGTGCATGCGCGTTAACGTCGCAAAACTTCTCTTACAGGATTTCCAGAAATTCTGTCTTGAAGATCATCCGAGTTACCGTGAAAAGGAGTTTGTAGTAGATTGAATTATTTTATTTGATAACTAAAACTCAATAAAAATAATGAAAAAAGGCTAAAAAAAAGTTATTTCCATTTATGGGATATTGAGAACAATTTTGCCAATTTTGTCTTAACATTATCAGAAAGGATTTTTCAAAACTTCTCGTGGCAATCTTGATTTCACAATTGGTTTTGTTGATGCAATGCCGGAGTCTAAACTTGTTGAAAAATCAATCTAATTTCCGGACATACATCTTTGACGCTGAATATTAACAGTGTATACGGCATTCATGGCTTCAATTTGGCGCTTCCAGGATGTTTCAAATCGTATTCAAATATATATAACGTGAGGTTAAATAAGGCTACCATTGCCAATTTTACTACTTTGATCTTGTGCAACATATTCTCAATAAGTCATCTTTATGTGTTCGTATAATTATTCACAAATAAATTGAAATTTGGTCAAAAATTCACATCACCAAGTTGAATATAAATTAAATTTTCTCTAAAGTTCATATATATTTTATGATTTTCAGAAACTCTGAGGTACTACCCACCTGCAGTTGCAAGTGACCGTAGTTGCACAATAGAATATAAAATTCCGGAAACTGACTATATTTTGAGAAAGGACCAGGTCATTACAATCCCAACATACGGTCTTCATCATGACGAACAGTATTTTCCAGAACCTGAAAAGTTTGATCCAGAGAGATTTTCCCAACAAAACAAACAGAAAATCAATTCATATGCATTTTTACCTTTCGGTCAAGGACCACGTAATTGCATTGGTAAGTTGATATTATGATATAATTTTGTAATATTAAATCAAATTATTATACATTTTCTTGTGATTCGCAGGTATGCGTTTTGCATTAGCAGAAGCCAAAGTTGTCATTGCGATGTTGGTCCATAATTTCAAGATTGAACCTTCTCCAAAAACACCTATTCCAATGAAATTTGCGAATACTGGATCTTTGAAACCAGATGGTGGATTATTTCTTTCATTGAACAAAATTTAAACGTAGAGTTGTCAGTCAGAAATTGTATCATGTAGACTGCATAACATATATCTATACTTTTAATTGTTCGGTAACAAAAATTCTTGCTATTACAGAAATTAGTCAAATAATACACACTCGCCTTCAGTCTTTAATTTAGTCAACGTTGTCTATTAAATTTTCTGTCCACCTAGATACGTCACTATAATTGAGATCAAATGAACTGCATAATGTCATCTGAATATCCTACCGGTATTTGTCATGGAATATGCAAGTTTACATTTATTCATATCATGAAAATCTCAATAGAATCGTATTTATCTAAACGTCACTATACCTGATAGATTGAACTACAAAATAAGAAAATTCAACATGATTGCAGTTATTTCAAATTAATACTATTATGATTGATTTATGATTTTGAAGTTAGACTACCAGATAATGGTTTAGCATAGCATGTAAGAATTATCTGAGTAAGAATATTGAAAACACCATATTGATTAACGTAAAATAAACTAATGATATGTATAGAGAACACTGATTTAGAGAAACTGTTAACCTGCACTTTACATTCTTGTGATACTAGTAGCCAGATCACTATGGCACCAAATTGAGAAAGCCGGAATCAATTCACCTGGAATAAATAAAACAAAAAAAAACCCGTGCTAATTCAATGCAAATATTAACAAACTTTTCTCGCTAAACACTCCAAAACACTCTTGCTACACATTAAAGTTTTTGTTTCATTCGGAAGTACAAACCGTTTGTCTTCTTCACCTTGCACTCAACTTTGCACATCTTTCCCTTATTTCGTTGATTATTAATTATTTATTTTACCTTTTTTTTGTTTATGTAGTATATATTGGCAAAATTTCCACCCATTTCCTTGAAATTAATTCAATCAGTTGAGGTTGGATTATAACAAACAAGGGTCATCGACCTTTGAATGTTTTTGGCATAATTCAACTTCAACATCAAAATACAAAATCTACATCATCATTTCCGATATCGACAGAATCAGAGGAAGATTCATCGAAAGTATTGGCGTCGCGCATGAAAGTCTGGTTATATTATTCGATGGTTTTTGAAAATATTTATGAACAAACTTTTTATGACTATTTAAAAAATAAATTTTATTATTATTTTTTAAAGGTGAGGAACTAAATTAACACTCGATATTACATCAAAAATTATCGGATTGATTTCAAATTTACAAAGTATGTGCCTAAACTCATTTGGGAAGGTATTTTTGGTGGTTTTCAAATAGTTTCAACCTGAAAAATTTGACTATTCAGAAATTCATTCGCTTGAATTTATTTTACACGGTGGTGTCCTCAATTCACTCTATATTGCGTCATTAGTCGTCGGTTAAATTTCTACTGTTGGCTGGCTGTGTACAGTATTTCGAACACGTGTTTTGTAGGTTTAAAAAAATATTTGAAAACAAATTGCTTAGGACAATTAGTCAAAAAAAAATTTTATAATTAAATTTTTTGTAAATGTCCTAAATATTTTGTCCAAATATTTTGTAGAACATGTAAAATACCTTCTTCAAATATGCTACAGTAAATCTACCGAAAGTAGAAATTGAACCGTGGACTAATGACTAAGGACGCCGTTTTTAAGCGTGAAATTCAAAAATATTATGCGGCATTTACACAAAAATTATGCAATATTATGCGCGGTGATTTGTATGCTTATAGTGACATTTTGATGAGCATGAAAACCTTCAAAAGAATTTTTGTGCGTATATTTGAGCACGACAGACGTTGCCTCATTGAATATTAGTTGAATTAGAGCCATGAATTTTGGAAATTTAGTTTCCCCGATAAAGAAACGCATACCGATATTGCTAGATTAACCAAATTTTTGAAATAAAATTGGTTAAATGTGTTCGATAGATAAAAATCGTCAATTTGTTGGTATTTGAACAATAAATTGCTCTCACGATGGTATAAAATGCACTAAAAGCTGTAAAAATCAAACTAAAAATAAATTATGCGTTTACGTTGTGATTATGTATTATTATGCGAATTAACATTACGTTAATCGGCTCCATTTTTCATAATTCGTGAAGATCCTAAGTATCACCAATTAGTGTTGCTTCGCTGCGATTATTCAAATGCATAGAAACGGCGTCATTAATAATGACGCAATGCCTCTAAAACTAAAGAAAGAACATACTTCCTAAATATTAAATTGATCTGAAAATTGTAGACGGAATGCCCACTGGTATTTTAGTTCACCGTTAGAAAAGAACAAAAAAAAATTATATTTCATTCAAACAGTCATGATAATATTGTGTATGAGTATTTTCTAAAAGCATCAAAAACACATTCTCAATATGCTTTTCAGCACACAATTGAAAAATTTCAAATTAAGCCGAGAAGTTTTGACAAAATGAAAATGATAATTGAAACCCATTTTTACCTGTTAAACTTCCATTAGCCAATTTGGAAGTGGTGCGGCAGAGCGGCGAATTTTATACAACTAATGTGTGCAAACTAAAAGTAATTCAAAGGCTCCATCAAACCCGCGCGCATAGATGGGCATAAAAGTAGGTTTTTTGTACAATTACACCATATCGAATTCGGGTAAGTCATATCATATGTCAATCGATCAGAGATGTAGGCCAGATTACAAATCTGACTTCCCATTTTGGTGATCAATTGAAACTTTGCAAACATTTTTGCCAATTGTCCCATTTTTTGTAAACATGATTTACCCAATGGTACTTGTACTAAAAACACATAGAAATAGCAAACCACGGCAATTTTACGCGCAACAATATTGAATGCTTAATCGGATTCTGTATCGTTGTATGTGTAGTTATTAGATGTGAGGAGACTTTTACTCTTAAAGTAGCCAAGCGAGGCTCTAATTCTCAGGGAGAATCATAAATATGAGTTAAAAATTCTCCTGTGAGATGGGGAGACCCATGATGCAGTATAGAAATACACCCTACTTTTTGTTTTACAACTGTGACCCAAAAGGATATATTTGACAACAGAATAGGATGACGAAATGTAGGTTCCTAGACCCAAATGTACTCTTCTATGAATAGCATAACGCCGCAATTTCAGGTTTAAATTTGCAGTATAATATAAACAAACAGGTATATATTACCTAACAAAAGTAAATGGAAAGACATGTATATTTAAAGAGTCAATTAGACACCTAGAAATGGCATATTGTGCCACTATAGATGCAAAATTAGGCATGTTATGTAGTAATAACAGATACTTGGAATATCATGATAAAGAGTAAAAAACGCAATAGCTAAACAGGGACACCTAGAAGTTGGAATTATTAGTATAAAATTACCGCAATATATGGGCCAATAAGATATAAATTGACAAAATATTAAGAAATTCAAAGAGATGCACGGTTTTAGAGACGAGTGGAGACCTAGGAGTAGCATATCATTACAACTTTAGGTACAAAATTTGTGGATGGTATGAACCAATAAACACTACCACGAAAAAAGATTTAGGGTTTATGGAGTGGAATTGAGAATAATTTGTCACCACGGTTTCTCCAGCAAGGAGTATGGGTCAAAAGTAGCTTCCAGTGGTGAAAAAATACTGGTTGAAGTGTATTTATTGACGATACTCCAAACTTAGAAATTTCGAATAGGGAAGTTGGAATTTTGAAATACTTATAAAATATTTATGTAGTTGGATCATCGTAATTGGATTTTGGTACACTCTTATAAATGCATGTCTGCGGAAACGAGAGCTCTCTAGACCACCTCCTATTCCAATGCCAAGCGACAGAAAAATTAGGACGTCCTACTTTCTTCCCTAAACACGGAGATAACCCTCTAGAATTTTTCAAATTCCTTGCATGCACCAAATTACTACCAAATCGATACAAAGATTTACACATATTCTTACTTAAAATATCCAAACTTTTTCAAAATAGCCATTGATTGGGCTCTGCCATATCAACTAATAATTAATAAAAAAAAATAAAAATAAATACTTTGTAAGTTTGTATCTACTATGTCCCTGAGATGCTCCAAACGCGTCTATTACAACAATTGTACACATACAAGATATATTTTGAAACTGAATTCAAATGCTATAGGATTGGGTTTACTAAAGTATACTAAATCACCAAGGTACAACAAGAACCTTCCGATATTAGATTAACTCGGTTATTTGACACGAAAATATTTCATTTGGTTTGTTCCAACTCAATTAGCTTGAGAAATACATGCGATCTAAGACCATCAGAACTGATGTAAGACCGTACTTTTAGTTTTAATATTTAATTTTCTGACTGAATATAAGATCAGATGTTTATTTGATTGGATGAGTTGTTTCATGGACGGATTTTTCCGCCCATCTCACTTTTAAAATCATCCTTTACAAAACATCCTTTTTTTAGGTTCACGATTGGTAGTCAAAAGATTGGGAAAATTCCATTTTAGTACATTTTATTACGCAAGGTATTATTTTCGATACCTCATCATTTGAGCACAATCAAAAATAGCTCCATATACTTTATATTAGACCATCATGATGTTAATACTCGACCACACGGTTATAAGACGCAAATTTGATTTTAACGGAGGGCAACTTTTATAACCGTAGAATATTGTACAAACATGATCTGTATTGCAAGCTGTCTTGATTGTTTTGTACAGATTTATTCAAACTTTTTTACACCCTTGTCTCAGCCGCTTTATTTTCAATCTGAAATTATACGAAGTTTAAAATTTACTAATTAAAATTTTTATTTTGCTTAGGGTCAAAAGGTTTAATGGGAGAACGGACGAAGCCGAACTTTTTCACCGTCGAGATTACTTCAGCCCTGATATTTTAATCCTTACATTAAAAATCAGAGATTAAAACTTCCACTAAATTTAGTTTAGAAGGTAGTTTTCCTGTATTACATCAACGATCGTAATTCTTAGAAAACTATACAATCTATTTCCGTCTTACCTATGCCGTGAGTTAAGAGTGCTCACATTGGAAGTTGATTTGCTCACAAAAATTTACCGTTGTTTGGGATTAATAATTTAGTGCTTTCAGTGTTGAAGCGATAAATACGCCATAAATCAACATAACCATCACAGGGTCTTGCACAGTCTAGATCAGTAAGCTGAGAAAATGTTGCGTAAGTTATATTTTGACATTTTGATGTCCAAAGGATAGAAACATCTAATCAAATATCTGCAAAAACCAAAAGTACTTCATAAAATTTAAATCTAAAGCATGAAATTTAATAGAGAAATTTGCAATTGTTTACGAATTGGCTCATTCCGTGTTGAAAAATTACTAAGAATGCACTCGACAGAATCCCTAAAGTGGATGGGAATTTGCTTTGAATATACAGGTTTCAATATTTTACGTGCCCAAATTATGTCAGATTTACAACTATCAGAATAAATTAAATAGGCTTGATCAATTTCTGAAGAGTATTTTACAGCTAAATTTGGAATAAATTAATGTACATAGGTACAAACTTGGACAAGATCGTGCAGGAGACAGAGACAAACCAAGCCGTGGTTGATCTGTAAAATAAAATGAAACTATTTAGAACATGGATTTAATCTTGAAAGATCTTGGATCATGGATTTATTCTTATTTATTTCCGTACAAGTATTTGCACATTTGGTTTCAGAAAGTTTTATTAACAAAGTTATACGTTTTTACAACAGTA
Source organism: Holacanthella duospinosa (assembly GCA_002738285.1). Taxonomy (NCBI): domain Eukaryota; kingdom Metazoa; phylum Arthropoda; class Collembola; order Poduromorpha; family Neanuridae; genus Holacanthella; species Holacanthella duospinosa. The sequence continues at coordinate 616,605 of NIPM01000057.1, forward strand.
ATTAAAGCACATTATTCCCTCGCCATTATACGCGAAGGAATAGGGTAAGTGAGAACATAGTCATTGGTGTGACCGAGTGATTTAAAAAATTTGATTTTTGATCGTAATGGATCCTATGAATAAATAATCTATAAAGTTCTAATTAATTGTGCTCGTAAAAATTGCGATTAAGAACAAAAAATTCTTAACCGGTTTTACATGGTCAGTTAGTTATATAAATGAGTAGAAAACAGATTTTATGGTTTCATTAGCTCATTTTATCTGTTCATTGCAGAATGCACTGGGACAAGCTTGGTTTAGTATTAGTGTTTTTAATTAAGACAAATTTTATTTTCAATCTTATAATCTATACTGTACTAAATAAATTAATAATCCAGGGACAAATTAGGTACTTCAATGCCGAGACCTTTGCCGAAGAATGTCCTCGGCTAAAATTTTGTCCATATATTTTTTTCTTTGCCAGGATTTTTTTTTGCTTCGAATGATATTTCTATGTGAAAAAGTAATGAAAATCATGTTTTTTTTAATCAAGTTATTGGAGTCAAAGCGTCAACGTTATGACTTACTATATACCAAATGCAGTAGTAATTCTGAAACGTCTATCCTTTATTGTTGTATCAGAATTGTTCGAAAACACTTAGGTTTCAATATATATATTAAATTCTGACTCATTAAGTCCAATTACTTCAATTTAAAAAAATTACCGCACTACTTTTAAATACTCTATATAAAAAAGTCATTCCAAAATAAAATATCCTAAGAAAAAACTGAATAATTTTACCCCAAGGCTCAGTTTTGGGTCCGTTGTTGTTTACTCTCATGATTAATGATCTGTCTCTAATTCTAAAAAAAGTATTGTCATAATGTTTGCAGATGACACACACCTGCTAATAGCTGGACATCCTAAATCACTGACATCATTGACTGATTCAATCACCAAAGAAACTCCATGGAATGTCTGGGATTGACAATTGATGTGACACGTCCGTGGACTGAACACTTATCTGAAATCACAAAAAGATGTATTTAAATAACTACATCCTTTGGTCATTATACCCGATTCAAAAAATTTTAACCATACATAATAGAAAACTTATGGTGAATAGTTACATTTTCCCTATTATTAGATATGTTAATAATCTGGTGTAGATGTAAGAATGGCCTAATCAAATCAATTGAAAAATAGTAAGGTGTGCTAAATATGTACTCTTATTAAAAAAAAGATAATGTAAAAAAGTGTTTAACTACTGAACTAAGATGGTTCTTTCCTGCTAAACTGTGAGATTTAAACATTACTGCTAATGATCAAATTGCTAAAATTTCCAATATCTTACTTTTCCGATCTTACAAACTTATTATCACAAAACCCTCATGATACAAAAGCAAACACGTTCAAAATTATATTGTATGATTTCAAAAGATTATCATAAGAACTCTCTTGTAACTCTATAAAAGCATTGTTATGTATTATCCCACAAACACTTGTGTAAGAAAATATGAAATTATCATTCTACAAAAACTGAACTGACTGAATACTTTTAAAACTTCAACTTAATGTGTACCACATTTAATCCCAATATTCCTATCTCCTCTCCAAATTAAGTCACTCTTACTCAGTACTTTATCTTGCATGGGACGCGGCGTAAAACTAAAAAGTCTTATTGCACACGTAAAAACCATCCATATCAATCCTACTTTGCCCTATTGCATTAATCCTTTTCTAATAATTTAAATATCAATAAGACTAATCACAAAATTTTAATACATTTTATAACTTGTAACCCAATTACATTATAATATTAATTAAGAAAATTTTACTGATCCATCGGGGAATGTAATAACCTAACACAGTATGTGTAATTAGGATATTCCGTCGGATAAGTTGAATTGAAATGAAAACCTCCAGCAAAGAGTACGGGGCAAAATGGCTTGTCCTTGAATTTGTCCAGTACTGCACTTTCTGAAAAATTATCAAGGCTGGGCAAAATACAGGGTTTGAGTATCTTCAAAATACTTCTATAAAATACTAGAAACTGAGTTCAAAATAATATATCAAAATAAAATACTTGAATTTTGCAAAAATTCAATACTGAAAATACACTCCCAAAATACTCAGTTTTGTGTATTTGAAATACAATTTGTATTTTGAAAATACATTTCCATTTCCACGCACTACTGAATCGCCACTCACGCCAGTCGACAATGAAATGTTCCTGTTTGATTTATTAACGCCAGAGGTTGGCTTTTTACCTCGGGCTCCGCTCCCGTTTCCAATTTTTAGCTTTTGGGCTCCGCTCTGGCTCCCTCTGTCCAGAATTTTTTCTCTTGGGCTCCCGGTCCCAAGATTTTTTTCGCTTGGGCTCCCGCTTCCACGATTTTTTCCTTGGACTCCGCTCGGGCTCCAAGAAACTCAATGGGCTCCGGGCTGTTAGAAGATATTTTCTGGAAATGCTATACTATTACTAAAATTATGTGTCTTTGGGCTTCGCTCCCGCTTGGTCTCTCATAAAATTTCTTGGACTACTATCCCGATCGGGCACCCAAAACTTTTTCCTTCAGGCTCTGGTCCCGCTCCGCTCTTTTTACAAAAATGGACCTTTTACTTTAACTAAGAATGCTCCTATAAAGAATTCTCGATTCATGCTCGTTATCAAACTACAATGCTAAGAGCCCATTGGAGTCCGTTTGGGAGCCAGAGGTGGAACCCCAAAGCGGCAAAGTTTGCTTGACGCAATTTCTCTTTTAATAACATTGAAAGAGAATCGACTCATAAAAATGAACAAGACACACATTAAACATAAGCAAACGCAGGATAGGTAAATACACGAAAGATTTACACAAAAGATAAATGCACGAAAGATTGAGACACGAATGATTAATACACGAAAGTTTCCAAACGAGAGATTAATACACAAAATATTTATACACGAACGATTTCCACACGAAAGATTTATACACAATGGATGTAATTAGATTTTGTGCCGCCACCGAAGCCGACTTCATGTTATCTTCGGCACGCCGCCGTGGCCGAATGGATCCTTCGGCGTGCCGCTTTATTATTATTAATTTTTCGCGTGTAAATCTTTCGTGTATGTTTTTTAATTTCGTATATTTATCTTTCGTATGTAAATCTTTCGTGTATTAATTTTTGGTGTATTATTTTTTGTGTATGGTGTTATTTATGAATGATGTGTCATGTTCAGTGATGGGCAGCACAAAAGCCTATCCCAACCCAAGCCAACTTGGGAATTTCTTAAAGTCTCCCTTACCCAATCCAATCCAACTTCGGAATTTTTTAGTCTCCCCAACCCAACCCAACTTAAAAGCTCTTTCAACGCTTCATATCCCAATCTAACCGGTTGGGCGGCCAATCACTGAACCTGTTCATGTTTATTTGTCAATTCTCCCGCAATAGATTAAACCGGTTTAGTGATATCTCTATCTTACCTTTGTCGTATCTCGTGTCGTGATGTTGACATATTGTGTCGTTCATGGGACATTTAGGGTTTGTTGAAGCATAATGCAAAGGGATTTCCTATATAGCTTCGCTCAGAAGATTTTTGCATTATCTCTAAATTAAAAATTTAACTTAAAATTTTTAAATCGCTTATCCTTTACTTATTCAAAAGTTGAAAAGCTTAGCTTTTGTTAGTGAAGACAAAAGAGACGAGAAAGAGAGAGAGACATCATCACTAAATGTTTTTTCTCAAAGCATTCTCGCTTTGTCTTTTTACCAACGCTTGAGAGATGCTTAGATGAACTCTAAATTGAATAATCTATCCGTCCTGTAAAGGCCTACGCAAGAGACGGATAAGTGAAAGTGATCACTAAACCGGGTGTAAGCACTGGAAATATTTCCCTTCTTTTATGCCGCAGTCTCAAACCATTTGAATAAAAGTATCTTTGTATTTTGAAGACACGACAAGGCAACAAAATGAAAAATACAATTCGGCTGAATCAGCCAAAATATAAACTACAATTCACGGGTTTCACTCCACCCCAACTTCAAACTACAAAATACAAATTGTATTTAAAATACAGTATTTTCAAACTACATGTATTTTGCCCAGCCTTGAAAATTATCGTTCCACGAAAATACGGCGCACGAAAATACGATGCGGAAAATACGGCAACGAAATTACCGTGCCGAGGGTACGGTGCCTAAGATACTGTGCCGAAGATACGGTGTCGAAATTAAGGCACCGAAAATACGGTGCATAAAAAATACGGCGCCTGGAAAATACGGCGCCTGGAAAATACGGTACCTGAAAAATACGGCACCTGGAAAATACGGCGCATAAAACATGGATCATACAGATCTCGAGCTAACATGAAAAACACACAAAATCAGTATTGATATGTTATTGCTTTCCTCACTAACTATGCCGGGAGGGTTATGGCGTCAAAGAAATTAATTATTTGTGTAGAAAAATACGACATCACAAACTACTCAATGGATACTGGATGGTTGGGTTAAAATAATGCATATAATTGAAAAAAAAATGGTAACGTTTAATCTAAACAAGTCGATTTTTGTGACTACATAAAACAAAATGTTTCTTAAAGCATAAAATATTGATTTTTAATGAATCATGACAAAATTGACCCTAAAAATTCTTAACGCAGTTTAATTCAAATAAGTTTGAAGCTATATAATTTAACTTTACATAAAAGCTAACAACGAAGTTGCAGAAGTTTATGCGGTTCTATTGGAAGAATAATTGCATGTAATAATATTTTTGAATAGTACATGGAGTATTTTATTTAGGTAATCTCAAGTTCTTAAAAAATGGTCGCTTTCTAATTTTATTTTAAAAGTACTAGTTTAAAACTTATTCAAACTGGTTAGGGTGTAATCTTCTTTGAACTCTTAGTCATAGTGACTAAATGCATTATTAAATACTTTCATGAACTCTGAAGGTTCAATTCTAAAACCTATATAAACTCCTATTCTAAGTTTAATAAATACATACAAAATAAGGCCGTTACTCTGCCCAAATTTATATTGATTTTTCTGTCTTTGTTCACGATCGAAGATTTTATTACTTACAGTTTCAACAATCCGTCTGTCTATTTTTCTTGAAGTAAACAGGATGCAAGTTGCGCGTGCTGATGCAGATCACTCGGGCAGCTTAGTTTCATTTAGCGAAATTCCACGTATCTCTGTTTACGACTCATGATGTATATAGTGTGCAAATAAGTTGTATATTTTTTTGATTGGTATTAATTAGAATGATATGATCATGTATATTTTCAATTCTATCGCGTAGTCTAGATTCTAATAATAAGATCTGAGAATACAATTTTTTTTCGCTATTATAGACACCTTCCGCGTTATTGTGCTATTTGTGTACCATGCGTTTAGTTCTGTCACCAGTAAAGTCCCTAAATTAACTACGGTTCGCCGCCATCATCAATTAAACGTTTATCTATATTTGACTCTATGGCTGACTCATCTCAATATAAGTTTGTTTAGCTACACTTTCATCCTAGATTTTGGTCTGGGCTTACACTACACAGAAACGTTTCGATGCATTTTGTATTCTTATAAGTAAAATTATGCCATTTATATCATAACATGTCAATCGAGGAGCAAAAACTTATACTCAACTTTACAAATCTGACAATCACCCTGGCCACTAGGCTATTAACGAAACTTAATTATACCTCAGACAAGCAGTTACCATAAATATCTATTTTGAGTAAATTTATTTATGCTCCCAAATAATCTGATTGTGCTGTAGATTACATGTAGTAATGTGGTACATGTAGGTACTAGTTTATTAGATTTTGACATCCAGTACTGATCAACTCTACAACTATCATGCTACGAGTTTTTTCATTCAACATTAGTAAACTCTGACCAAAAGTGGAGAATATATATTCTTCGAAAACTGACGTCGAAATACTATTGTAAATAACTTGGTAAACCTGTTGTAACTCGTAATATGAACAAAATGTTATTTCTAATCAAGTATAATTATTTTGTGTAAACATGAAAGTTTTCACAAGATAATCTTCTTCTGCAAATGCTACTAACTTTTAAATGAAATTATAATAAATTATAACATGCTAAGTGAAAAAATAAATCCAACTAAAAAGCAATCATTCGACTTTGAGCTATGAGATGCACCTGCTTGACTCAAATTTATTTCTATTAAACATTGTTTATTCATTTGACTACTTACTATTAGTTTTCCTCAAGTGATTTAATCTATCGTTTATTCCATTATTTTTTATTATATACTTTTTAACATAATATCAACTTGATCTATTTTCGTTACAAGACGTTAATGGTTAGAAAACAACAATTATCATTGCAAATACTATTATATATGTAACCATTGCTATGATTCTAATACATATGTAAGCATTACTAATACTACTAATACAATCTCTGGACGGTCCAATATTTGCAATAATTGAACTTCTTATCCACAATTTTAGGAGCATCTATAATTAAGTGCTAATTAGTAGTCAAACCAAATTTAACGTAAACTTTTATTTCTAAGAAAGTGCTTGTTATGCGCACAGGTTACTATGACACCAATAATTTTTTCATGCTTTCTGATTCTGACTCAGATCCGTCTCCCAAGTTAAGGAGTCAGAACCATGACTCCCAGACTCAATGGCTTTGACTAAGCCCAAAGTTCGAGTCATTATAAAGAAATAAACAATTAAGAATTAAACAGGTTCCGTTGAATTGTTATTTAGTGTTTGCAAATAAGACAACCCGCAAAATATCATTAGGAACTACATAAAGCGTATGTATACCGTCGCAAATAATTGGTGGTGTTGTACATTAAAATTAAAAAAAATATGCGTTTTCCCTCATATGCAAAATTTTATATAAACTACTTTTTTTTTCTATCCGGACCATACTCAATTGTTACGTAACTGAGAACACGTGAATATAATAAAACATTTTAACAGAATTACCTAAACAAAAATAAGGTTCATATAATGTGGAGTATGAATAAGCAGTATCTTTAGTATCTTGAGTAGCCAATATCAAAATCTTTGGTTTATGACTCGATTGTTAAAATCTATAGAAATATTATAATAAAAATTTCTATTACAAATTTGTAGTGTATTAAAAAGATTATTCTGCTATGATAGTCACCTTCATCAGTATACAAAAAATATCATATTTTGTATACATTAATATTATTTTTGTATATATTAATTTAAAATTTTTCAAGTTGATAATATTTTCGAATTACAATGCTGAAATAATTTATAAAAACAGGAGAAGTAACTTTCGGCCTGTGCTCTTTGATTAAGTAAATTAATTTTTTTGAGAATCATTATATTAAGGTATAAAAGTTATAATTTTTTGAAAATCAAGTGTTTCTCGTTCAGAATGCTAAGACAATACAGTTAAAAAAAGCGTTTTAGAATTATGTTAAAAAATTGCGATTTTCAATAAGTAACACTTTTAACATTTAATTCTGAAGACTTATGTTTACTTATTTTGCCAGATTTTAGATGCTTTTTAATACAGAAATATTATAGGATTAAAAAAACTTTGCCGAAGTTTATTGAACAAGTTATAAAACAGATACTTTCTCCGGCAAAAGAACACGGAGAAAAATTAACTACCTTCTGACCACGGGTTTATAAATAGTCATACAATATCAATTGTTAAGAATAAAACATACGGATTATAAAAATATTCCATAATCTTTGGAAGGGTGTTTTGGAATGGACCAACCCAAAAAACAAGAGTTACATAAAATATTATATGCAAAATATTAGAGGGGAATTTTTTTTTATTTCTTCTGATTCATTTGCACCAGACCCAAATGTTAGGTCCGGATACAACTAATGAATATAATAAAGCATTTTAAAATAATTGCCGACTGAGAAACATCACACATGGAAAGTGTAGAGTATTATAAAAACATTGTCCTTGATCTATGGGTTTGGTTTATGGAGTCTTAATAGTCAATGCCCAGAAAAATTATTACAAAATTTTCAGTGTGGAGAAATCTGCTATTGCGTACACATAACACTTAAAGTGATTATAGTAAGAGTGTAATAGTATCTTTGAAGAATGGCTGTTTGGTTTATTCCTGTCATATTGACTCTGATTGTTGTGATTTTCATCATAATCAACAAAAGGAGACAAAAGGATTTTTTTGAATCGAAATGTATTCCTTATTTTGGTGATGGAACAATTCGACTTTTATTCAATACTCTTCGTGGTATCAGTTTTGTTGAAGATTTTCATAATCAATACAAGAAAATGAAAGCTAGAAATATTAAAGTGTGTGTATCAATCGACTTTTTACAACCTTCATTCATTGTTTCGGATGTTGAAATTCTCAAATCAATTCTTGTGAAGGATTTCGACCATTTTATCGACAGACGAGATTTTTCTGCGGGTAAGAATGATTGGCTTTTGAGAAAAATGTTATTCGGAATGCGTGGGGAACCATGGAAACAGTTGAGGGCAAAACTCAGTCCTACCTTCACTACAGGGAAAATAAAACGAGTTTTTAAGCTTTTTACCCAAAGTGGAAAAAAATTTGTTAAATTTGTTGAAGAAGAAATGGAAAATTCTAAATCTGGAGAAATTGACCTTTCAAATGGTTACTCCAAGTTTACAATGGATATTATTGCCTCTGCTGTCTGTGGAATTGACAGTAAAGCCTTTGATCAGAAAGAACTTTCATATTTTGAACAAATGGGACAGGCACTACAGTTTAAATTTGATGGTTTACGAATTCTGAAGTTTGTAGCAATGATGATGATGCCAACAATGGTTACAAATTTGCTAGGATTATCATTTTTTGGACCAGAGGTAAATGTATTTTATTCCTAATACTCAAAAAATATTAAAAGTTGTCAATTGTGTATGTTAGAAAAGACTATAATTCAATAAGATTAAGATACCTGTGAATATGCTGCTATAAAAAAGTTTCAGTCACGAAGTTTTGTTTCTTTATAAACATGTCTGGGACAGGTAATTTCACAAATGAGCAAATTAATGTTTAAAACTCTTTAATTTGTAACTCATGAATTATCAAATCATTATATATACATTTATAAGATTTATATGATGTTGAATTTAGCATAGACTGCTTTTTTCTTAACTAAAATACCGTATCTAATTATCTATTCTAATTAAACCTGTTTCCAATGCAACAATGGCATCTTGTAGTACCTGTAGATTTTATTCAAATTTTGAAACAGAACTCACCCTCTAACACAATCTACGATTTCTAATGCAATAAACTATATATAGTTAAGAAAACAAACAATTCAACTTCATGTTGCATTCTTGCCAAAAAATGCCAACAGTTATACAGTTTAATTCGGAAGGGATTATTATGTTTATCCTAACTTGTTTAATTTAAATTGAAGTTTAAATAGCTAAAAGTTATTAGGGAAATGATCAAATTTAATTCCCAGCAGAATAATTTTATAATTTTTAATTTATCTCACGGTTTACATTAGCCAAAGTGTATCTAAAAAATTTTTGTTAAAATTTGCACAGTATACTTCATAAAATTCAGGACAAAGTTGCCTAAGTAACATATATTGTTGTATAATTTGCATATATCTCCGCGTTGTCGTCTATGGGTCACCAAAATTAAAGGAATGGAGTGTGCAGGCGTGAATAGGCGTGTGTAGTGAAACCGAAAAGTAGAATTCGATGAGAGTGATCTCTCAAAATTTGAGTATTTTGCGCCATTTCCAGGCTTTATATTTTATTGAATCACAATCCAGTATTAATATTTTATGTCCTTATAACAAACAACCGGTTTGATTGTTTTTCTTACGGTATGTACTTCAAAAAACAAATATATAATCTAACCAACAAATAAAGTGTGCATGCTTTAAGACAATACGTTGACAAATTTTCAGAATAAGATTAAACAAACTTGCTATTTGTAAATAAAGTCGGCCTTAAACTACACAGTCATTATTACACTCGTACCAAATTTAGGCTAATTAAATAAAACCTGCCGGTTTACTTACAATAAACACAGTAGCTTAATTTATACGACATGGCGATAAAACCAGTTCTTAAACAAAATTAAATTAATTTTTGAGATTATAAAATCAATTATCAACAAGACAAGCTAATAAATTATTTGTTGATGTAATTGCTTTCGTGACACATTGCTCCAAAATTTGTTGTTCACTTTCCACTTTGACCATTATGTTGTCTTTATGAGTCATTTATGAGATTTTGCAAACGCAGACAGTGACATCTCGAACCATGTTTAAATGAGAAAAAAATGTGAACAAGCTTACCTCTGATTTCCGGATATAACTGATGTTAGCAACGACGGGAGGGAGGGATCTGATACATCACGCTGAAACTATGCAAAAAATTTCGGCGAGATCTATCAAATCTCTTCGACTCCCACAATGTTATATTTAGTGACGTCTGGTAAGAGATGAAATTGTGGTCATTTAAATACTGTTCAAAGAGTGACTCAGAGTGTTTGCAAAGTATTTGAGAGATATATCAGATCCTTCAATCCCAACATCAGCGTGCAGTAGGTAGGGCGGCCGCCGCAAAGGAAGAGCTACAGCAAAACGCAATTTGGCAACCAATTTTTTAGGGGTTAGATAAATTAGCCAGCTCCTGGGTATAAAAATGGCGTACAACTGGGGTTGGAAAAATATCCCAGCTATTTGGGAGTAAAAGCACTAAGACACACCAGTTCCGTCGGTTCCCTGTAACTGATAATTGACTTTATAGCACTAAGTGAATTGCTGTAGAAGTAGATGGTGATGTCGCCAATTATCCCGGTTTGTTTGATATATTTGGCAACCACAAGGTTTGAGATAATCTATACTTCATAAACTGTAAGATGTATTCCTAATGGAATAAATTGATCCATTTCTCAGTCCATACGTTTTGTGAAACAGAGGTCGACACCTGTACTGTATGCCATTATCGAGTCGTTAGTAAAACAGCTGATATTCAAGTTGGGAACGCAAGACGATCGGATCCCATTATTTTTTTTATAATTCTTACCTTGAGTTTGTGCAACGGTAAGGAGTAAGTTATGTAGTCTATCGGGAGTCAGATCACTGCAATTCCTAGCCTAGCCCACTCAATACCGTGTGAGATTTAAATTTCATATTTTGGTTTTTATTTTCCGTGAAGTGCTTCCAGTGGTTATATCTCTGGAGACAAGATGTATATACGTAATGTCATAGCTTCCATGTAAATATCTTTAAGGGGCAAGTCCAAGAAACATTCCAGCTACATAGTTGGTATTGAACGCATAGTCCCATAGATGCACCGAACGCTAAGAATTAGGACACGTTGGAGAATGGCAAGAGTTTATGTGTCATTAAACCTGAAATCCAGACTAGCACTTCTTAACAGTGTTACAGTCGGATCACAGCTATGTAGAACTGTTGACACTTCCTACAGTTCAGGACGCAGGATATATCTCGAACCCTATAGCACTGCGTGAAGGCAGTGGAAAACTTTCTTGTTCTCGCCTCACAATACATTTTCCAATTGAGTTTTTTATTTAAAGTTAATTCCATGTAGCATAGTGACACCAAAAGCCTAACGGCTTACCTTCTAAAAAGAAAAGGGTTGGGTTTGAGGTTTTTCTTCCTAAGGTTTATGATTGCATGTGTTTTGTCGGCACAAGTGCTGAGATCTGCTTCATCACATCACTGCATTATGGTTTTAATACCTTGTTGACAAGGGTTTAGTACCGTGCCCTGATCTGAAGAATATTGTATGAGTCCCAGAACATCATGGAATGTATGTACTGTTTTGTGTTAGTATACACAGAGAGAGTTTTTAAGGGTGTTACGGGGATACCCCACACTTCACTCTTTCACTTCCTAAACAGAAAGTTTTAAATCAGTGAGATTTGAGAAAATTGAGGTGTGGGTGTGTGCATTAAGTGGGTGAAAGGATGAAGTGTTGGGTATCCCCGTAACGCCCTTAAAAACTCACTCTGTACAAGGTACCTGCTGCTTAACAAGAATGAGAACCTCGTCTACCAGCAGTGTCCATGGAATTGGAGTTAGTGCACAAATTTGGCTGACATGCTCTTTCCACATAAGGTATTTTCCTAGTATTAGAATTAGGATCCAGATGTTGACTGCTTATTTAAATACTTGAACTTTCATGTAGGTCGTCACAGTCTCTAGGCAATTAAAGTATCTGGCTGTTAAATAAAGTAATTGCATAGTTTGTGTTAAAAAATGCTGTTCCACATTCTCCAGTATTTCGATGATGCGCTTAGTGCAGTAAAAAATAATTGGACTTCTATGGGTTCTTATAAAATAATTGCATATTTGGAATAATAATTAAACCTCCATACAATAGGATTTTGATATCAATAGTTGTATAAGGAGAAATACATCCGCCAATTTTGGTTTGAGTTTAATAATATTGAAAACAAAATTTTATTCAATTAGTACCATAATATTAATATTGCTGACTCATTATTAATGCAAAATTTAATGAACCTCATCAAAATATATTCGCAGAATTATCATATTGTTTGTTAGGTAACAAATGAATTTACGCAAAATAGATTTTTATAATATTAAAACTATGTGTATATATATAATATAGATGGTATAATTTCAAGGGTGCAGCTATGAACCGAAACAAATTTGTAAAATTGGATGTTTCTGGTTCTTAATAAAGATATGCTTTGGTATAGCTGGCATAAGTTTAGTTACAAAACCTCAAAATGCAACAAAGCTTTTTTTGTTTTACTTGCACCAACAACAGCCTTGGTTGCAATTTTACTCACGGATACTTACATTTAGATGAGAGAAACCTTAAGTGCCAGAAATAGATCCACGTGCCGCCAAAAATGGCATCCAACCATAGTTTGTTTAGAAAAATAGACACATTTATGTTGAAAGAACAATGCACGGCGTATAAAACTAGTAAGATCACATATGTTGCCTAGAACTAGGCAGGAATCGTTTTCGCGGAGACTATTATTTGAACCAATACTTCAACTTACAATTGAAATTAAAGATGTTTATCATTGCGTAAGTAATTGCTATTTAAAAGCATACTATAAATAGTTTTCATGAGTCGTAAGCAAAGGTGCATTAAATCATTGAGTGTAATAGGCATAAATAATTATACGTAAGATGATGTTACAAGTATCCAGTAACGTGCACCATATACGCCATACTGCTAATACGTCCAGCGTTGCACACCGACAGCAAGAAAGACGGATTGTTCAATTACATAAATTTTTGTATCTTCTCCGTTAATAAACTGACTTAGCTTGTTAATTTGAAGGACCCGTACGTCAGATGTTTGGAATCACATTTTCAAAATCATTCAGTCTTCGGTTTTTTAGGTGTGCTTTTTGACTTGTTTAAAACAATTTGCGTCTCAGTGTCAATTTTAATACAAATTGAATTAAAAAAGTTTCAATTAAAACCGTAAAATTTATTTTCAGGTAATGGACTTTTTTACTCACGGAATAAAATCTTCTATTCAGCATCGACAAGCGACAGGAGAGAAACGTGATGACTTCGTCCAACTAATGCTTGAAGCTAGGACAGAGAAGCTGAAATTTGATGATGGAGAATTAGGTGCATTTGAGAAGGATGCTATGATAAAACCCAGTACTGAAGATGCTAAAATTGCTCCAGCTGATTTATTGGATGACGATGCGATTGTTGCAAATTGTATGCTCTTCATACTTGCTGGATTCGATACACTCCAGTCACTCCTATTATTTTGTGCCTACGTACTGGCTCTCTACCAGGACATTCAAGATAAGTTAAGAGAAGAAATTGATTCCGTACTCAGTAAACACAATGGAGAATTTACCTATGACGGATTGAGCACAATGACCTATTTAGATATGGTTATTAATGGTAAGTGATTGTCAATTGTTACAGTCAGTGAAGTATTTCTAAACATCTAGTTCAAATTGATGCAGCGTAGCTGTAATTAGTTAGCTATAATTAATTATATTTAGCTATAATTAATTAGCAGCATAGCTCCTAATTTGAAAGTGGCGCTTTAAAATTATAATTTGCAAGGTAAGGTTAGTATCAATTAGCAGATGATGGTCCTGAAACCTTCGATAAATTGATTAGTCAAGTTCTACATTTGAAAATTAATTTGTACGTGTTACTTGCCTGTTCGTATTCTTCCATTTTTAAGTTGAAAACTTCTCAATCTTTCAAAAGACTCTAATTCATTGGATTAGAATAGCCTCACCTAGAGTTCAGAATATGATTTTTAATCGAAATTGACTAACACACCAAAACAATGTAGTAAAAAGTAGAAAAAGTTAAACCAATACGAGGACTCGAACTCGCGACGTGCATGTCACCCTCCAACGCTCAAACCACCACAACACCACAGCTTTTCTTGGCGTGAAGTAACACTTTACTCTATCCAATTCCTCACTTTTTTAACGTATTAAGATTTCGAACTTTCAAACCCAATTTTTGGTGATAAGGATTCAAGATACAAAAAATATACAACAAAAAGTCTCACCGTCAAGTGATGGGTTCAATAAGTAAGTATTTTCTACCGTTAGGCTCAATTGAATCAGCTATAAATTAATTAATTCTATAAATTAGCACTCTTTTGATCATTGATCTCCTAAGGACCCATATCATCCATTTTGGTATTGAACTAATTAACTTTTTATTGACTAGCAACGTTTTGAAACTACATTCTACCAAACCTCTTCAAATTAACTTTTAAACAAATTGAGAGTGCGATATTGGTCCGCAGCACAAACGTTTCTAGAAACGTGTCTAACAGACATACTAAATATGATTCATGCTTTAAAAATTAAGGAAATGGGACATTGTTTCAAAATTGAAACCCAAAATAATTCTTTCTACAATGCCTAAACAGTACCTGTCACGCGAAGGATACAGTAAATAAAAAATTTAACAATAGTTAAGATTAATTTTTCACTTACAAGATGAAGCGACGCTGCAGTATGTTTTAGCCGAATTGTTGCGATAAGTAGCGTTATATCAAGAAAACATCTGGACGGTAGAAATCATATATTTTTCATCACCCCTCTTCACATTTAATGATTGCATAAGGAACGTATTACTTTTAACGAATATTTATGACAGGACCATTGCAGGAGGTATTTACCTCAATCGTACTGGCAATTTGAATTACATTAGTAATGAGGTTGTTAGGTTGTATGCTCTGTATGCCAAAATTAATGTTTACTATTGTCTATCCCATCAGCTTGCTTTATTCAAATTCCATTCTGCATTTGCTTATAGATAAATGCATATGCTTACAAATGCAAGTCAGTTAGAACATTGGTAGAAATTACGCAGTGCAAGAGAATTTAAATTTGAACTTTATTTAACCTATAAATCACTAGTTGTAATTAACATCGTTATCAATTTATATAATTTTTAATAAGTTGGCCAAACTTTAGTTTTCAAAGACGAGGTAACTGAGTTGCATAACAATGCTACAAGATGATGCTAATTTGTATTCGGTTGACATTGGTTATAAGTGAGACGTATGATTTGCCTTCATAATCATCTAACCAACATTATGTACTATCCATATGTTGCAAGACATGATTAAATAAACCTTCATACTAAAACCAACCGTAAACAAAACAATATAAATGCAAGTTGAAGGCGACGGGAAAATTCATGAACCTAAGCTAATGCTTTATACCATTGCAAACTGAATTGTTTAAGTAGCAAAAAATGGAAACCTACTAATTGTATTTTATTAGGTCAGCGAAATCTAAACTCAACCACAAAAAATGATTCCAAAGTTTGAATTTTGTCTTCAAGAGCTGAGTTCTGTGAAATACTCAAAGGTATCATCATGGTCTCGTACATTAGGGATATAAACAAGAATATAGAGTTTGAAATAACTATTCAATATTGTATCGTATGCATCAGGAGTTGGCGCGAGCTAAAGCCAATGGGTCAACTGGCCAAGATGTATAGTTGGACAGCACCAGTCGCTTCCTGAGCAGCCTTCAATTTGAAAATATACTGAAATTCAGAAAAATTAAAAATTTCTATTTTTTGAAACTAGTTCTGGCCAAATGTTATTGCAGGTGATTTTTTTAAATTCCTCGTAGCAATCTTTTTTACACAATTGCTTTCTATGATATAATGTCTGGGGCAGAATTGGAGGAAGATAAACATTGTATCCGAATATATGTCCAAGATTTTAAATATAGAAATGTGACAGGAACTTGTACTTGAAGTTCAACAAGCACACACTGCTTAACTATTTAAAAAAAGAAAAAATGATCATACGAATGTCTTCTATTCCATTAATTTCAAAAATATTTTATAATTTTCAGAAACTCTGAGGTTCTACCCACCCGCCTTTGCAAGTGACCGTACTTGCACAATGGACTATAAAATTCCAGGTACAGAATATATTTTGAGAACGGGAAACTTCATTACAATCTCAATATATGGCCTTCATCATGACGAAGAATATTTTCCCGAACCTGAAAAATTTGATCCAGAGCGATTTTCTCAACAAAATAGACAGAAAATCAATCCATATGCCTTTATGCCTTTCGGCCAAGGACCACGTAATTGTATTGGTGAGTTGATATCACAGTAAATTGCTTTATATTAAATGAATTTATTAAACATTCTATTGTAATACATAGGTATGCGTTTTGCACTAGCAGAAGCCAAAGTTGTCCTTGCTATGTTGGTGCATAATTTCAAGATTGATCCTTCTGCAAATACACCCATTCCAATTAAATTTGCGAATACTGGATCTTTGAAACCCGACGGTGGATTATTCCTTTCGTTGAACAAAATATAATTTAGTTAAAATATAAACAAATTTTATATTATTTGAACTGCATAACCTTAATCACCACATAAATAATAATTCAGCACAAAAAATAGGATTCATTGAAAAATGTAGAAAATCTGAATGATTATAAAAAAGAATAGTAAAACTAAATCGTTTAGGTGAATTTATTGTACGTTCGATGTGCTTACCATAGGATATGCAGTTTGGATAACATTGTAGATATCTATTACATATTGGTCAAAATTTCAGTGTTAATAATAAGATATAGTCTACGTTACACCAATGCATTTTCCCAAGAGCTATGGTATACATTTATTTAACTAAATATCATTCCTATTAAACTAACATTCCGCAGTTACACTTTAATTTTGCATTTTACTTGCATTTTTTACACTCGGTATCCTATTTACACAATTCAGTTTAATCTTAAAAAATTGATCGAAATTTCGCTACTTCTAAATAAAAAAGCAATAAAATGATTTTATTACTGTGTATATTCAGTTTTAGCAAATGCCCGTGTACTACGTGCGTTTCTACTATAACCATTTATCCACAAATTTTTTACACAGACTTCACAGCAGTATTGCCCATACACATTATGGTCCTATCTATGCTTTTAAATCAAAAATTCATATCAAGCATTGCTGTTAGCATGTATACCATGTGCACGGAGTTTCAAGTATCTAGATCGAAAGGTATGACAGCAACTAGTCCCAAAAACCAAACGAATTTACCATACCGCATAATGGAAGGCAAAGTTACGTGGCTAGTCTTAAGTTTATACTCCCATCAAGTTGGATGGGGAGTTAACGTGTTTTGATTACCTCTCTATGTCATATTTTCCAGTCTAGAAACTATAAACTTCCTACACGTGTTACAAATGCTAACAGGAATGATTAGTTGCTTCCTTCCATCTGGACTAACTCTTAACACAGCATCCCCCGCAAGCCCAGGCATGGAGTTGTAAACAGGATGAAATTTATGAGATTCATATTTATTATTCAATATTTTATTTGTACTTTGTTTTGGAAGCCAGTTGTTAGTTTAAAGTTAATTCCAATTGCAAATGACGAATTGGTGTCAGGTGTGACACCAAACCATCTGTTCTCATCAACTGTGGGCACTACATCAGCGGTAACTTTGCATTTTTGACCACGTTCATTTCGTCAAATTTTGAAATAAAGGAAGGTATTACAATGAGATAGCAACGCTTCATTTCAAATTGTCCAGTGGAATCGTATCTCCCGTTACAATACTGACACGATACAATTCCATTACTCACTTAAACAGTATATCACTAATTCCATCTTCAGAAGGGTTGAAATTAGTCAGTCAAGCTATATGCCAATGTGAGCCCCGAAAAGCAAGAAAATGATTGTGACATTACACAATTACGAGTTGACAAAAAACTTATGAATTGTATTTTTATGAAAGAATTGACGCTATTTCCTAATATTCCTAATCAGTGATATCGTCTACTTTGGCAAGAAGTTCTTGTTTATCCACAATATACTTCTTCAACCTGTCTTGAAGATTTATAATTAAAAAAAAATTGTTTTTTCACAAAAGTGAAAAGAGATTTGTGACTAATGTTGGTCAGCTAGTGTGTCGTGTCCTTGGAAGTTTATNTAAAGCAAGAAAATGATTGTGACATTACACAATTACGAGTTGACAAAAAACTTCTGAATTGTATTTTTATGAAAGAATTGACGCTATTTCCTAATATTCCTAGTCATTGATATCGTCTACTTTGGCAAGAAGTTCTTGTTTCTCCACAATATACTTCTTCAACCTGTCTTGAAGATTTATAATTAAAAAAAAATGTTTTTTCACAAAAGTGAAAAGAGATTTGTGACTAATGTTGGTCAGCTAGTGTGTCGTGTCCTTGGAAGTTTATACAAAGTGCCAGAATAAAGACTGTATACTCAAAAGGGTTATGCAAACCATTTAATTAGAGATCTTAGTTATAAATCTTCAATCTAGTTCAGCAACTGTGATTTCTGCTCATCTTCAGTTTTAAATATTGCAGAAGAAATCTCTTATTGCGTTTGTATAGTTTAGACTCGCAATTAAAAAAAAAATTTTATTACTCTACTCGTCTGGCACTTTTAAGTACAACTATTTTATATAATTATTTTTCACTCTAAATTATTTAAAAAAATAGCGTTGTATTTATCGAAGTTGGCATTATTAAACATAATTTTACACATGAATCATCCGTAAAGGTTTACACATTTAATTTTTGTCGAAACGCATGTCTAATTTCACCATACAAAAATTATTTGATGAGCAAAATTTATTATTACAATTTTTTGTCCGCGAATCTAATAATTGCTTTAAAATTTTAATTAAGTTAAGCCAATTGTTGATCTATGAACTTGAATCTTTGAACATGTTGGTCTGGATAGTTACAGAATCGATTACTTTTAAATAATTCCCTGGTAGAACTAGTTAAACTGATTAGTGCTTAGACATCTTATGAGATGCTTTTTGCGCACCAAAGTAGCATCTGCATTTTGATTTTTAATTGATGGTTTCTACGACTAGTGGAGCTATAAATTGATAATTAATTTTATAGTTGAAAAATGCTTTGACGAACAATTGTGTTTTTCTAAAAAAAAATTTTTTTTTTTTAATTTTAAACTGGTTTCACAATGAAGCGCAGTCGAAATTTATCAAAAATATATATAAGAGTATAAAAACAGATTTTCTGGTTTCATGTTATTAGTTTATTGCAGACAAGTCCCCTGGGACAACGTTTGGTTAGTATTGGTGTCTTGAAAGAAGACAAATTTTCTTCAATTCTATACCTTATAGAGTGCTAGAGACATTAATAGACGAGGCTTGCTGTAAAAAAAATTCAGGTTAAAATTAAGTCCATTTTTTCTTTATTTTAAAATCATCTTTTGGTCCAANGGGGACACAATAGACGAGGCTTGCTGTAAAAAAAATTCAGGTTAAAATTAAGTCCATTTTTTCTTTATTTTAAAATCATCTTTTGGTCCAAATGAAATATTTACGTGAAAGAGGAACGAAAATTAAAAAGGCCATTTATGTTTTAAACGAAGAGATTGGCTCAATTCGTCAAAAGTTATGATTTCTTAAAAATAAAATGTTTCAGTAATTGCGTGACGTATATCCTTTATTGTAGTGTCTCAAAATTATGTTCGACAACACTAGATTTTCAACAAATCATACCTTTTGACCATTTGTTACTAACATGATTTAAAAAAATCGCCTGTGTACTTTTTAATGTTCTTTTTATAAAAGTGTCATTTGGAAAAAGAAAGAATATTCCTAGCAAAAAAAGTGGTACATAGTTTTAGCGTATGATTTCTACCAAAAAGCATGGGCCAAAAGTAGCTTCTCTCTCGTCCCTGATTGTGTCCAATACTGTAATTCCTAACAAATTAGAAGTAGTGTGATTAATACAACACCTTTGGGAGTAACTACATATTAAATCTATCTAATTTTGTTAACATTTCAGTTTAAAATGGAGACTAACAGGAAATTCGAAGTTAATCAAAATTTCACAAAAGATGAATTATTTGAATATCTTATCACCGACGCTCAGTACATCCCAGGGGATAGTAAAGTATTTGAAGAAGGTAGAGAAATCAAATGGCTAGACATGGAATTAGCTCAATCAGGTCAACGATTCTTCCAAAAACACTATACCTCTCTTGTTTTTGCTCATGCGCTCTACTTTCTTGTTGGATTTGGTTTCAAACCATCGACCTCAATGGTTATTCGTACAGGTGGTTTTTATGGCGTTGCAAAAGCAACCAAACGTCTACTCGCAACTTTGTGGCATATCCTTCGATGGTATGAGATGGATATTGTCGGACGGTACGCGAAAGGATTCAAGGCCATTGCCAAAATAAGAAAGACCCATGATGTTTTGCGCAGAAAGTGCAACGAAGGGAAATTGGAACATGACTTTGACAGTTTAACTGCAGAGGTTAGACCCAAGGACGTCTTGATAGAAGCTATGACAAAAGACTTAGCTTTTGTGGACACTTCTACATTCCAGAGGATGGACTTAACCTATGACCCTCCAGAAGCTATGAGTCAATTTTCAATGGGAATGACTCAAATAACATTTCTACTTCCTGTATTCGCACATCCTGAAGCTTTTGGTATTTATGATAAAGAAGGAATGGAAGGTTTTGAACATATGTGGGCACTCATTGGCCATCTATCAGGAATCGAAGACAGATTCAATATTCCACTCCAACGGCCAGGGAAAGAAGTTTATATGAGATTTATGAAAGAAGTATGTATACCAAGTTTCTTAGTTCGTGATTCAAAAATAGCTGAAATACAAGATAATTTTGTGCAGAGTCTAAGAAGTTATATTCCAATGTTCTCTTTACCAGCTGCTTTCTATTACTACTTGAGCCGCTCGAATATAGAAGAATTCAAAGGAGAGGAATTGTACAAGTTGGTGGGATGGAGAGAAAAATTGGCAATTCTATTGATACGAGTTACATTTTCACTTTTTAAAATTTCAACAACTTTCAAGAAATTGGTGAATGTGATAATCCGATTTTTTATGCAAAAAATATTAATTAGAGTTGGATTGGAGGAAGCTATGGATAATGAAGAGATGAAGAGAATTCTTCCGTCAAATACAGATTGGTTAAAAAAATATCGAAAACGTGATGAAAATATACTGTACAAATGGAAAAAATCTGGAACTATGGTTGGAATGATGACGAGTGTAAAAACTGCCAAAACGCCTTAGAAAAATATTTGAGTATAAAAATTTTTTCAAAAACTAATTTACATTGTATCATCAGAAGGAGGGAGAAGGGTAGGAAAGCCTAATTTAATGCATAAGTTCAAATCATTTCGGCTTATTTAGATACATATTTTAATTCTAGAAGACAATATGTCAAATAAGGTACTTCAGTTTTAAAATTGATAAACTAGTCGTCTAGGAAAATTAAATTCATCTCAAAATATTAAATGAGTGTCGGATTGATCGTCTAAAACAATACATGTAATCAATATTTTCAATAAAATTTATTGTAAGCTTAACCAGTAGATTGTTTGACTATACATGAGTTAAAAGTTTTTTTTTAATATAAGAGATAATAATTTTAAAGAAAAAGAATTAACGGGAAAACTAAGCGATACCGACGAATAGTTCCACAAGTGTAGAATTGTTTTATGCTTCAATTACATCGTGAAACCTCTTCCGCAATATTCGATGAAATTCTTCGGTAGAAGGGATGAGTGTGTATTTTATTTGCATGATTTTTGTTTTAAAATTTTATGAACCGTGATCGAAATAGAATCGATTGCAATTTCGTAATATCTTGCTCAATCTGAATATGGTTTGTATTTTTAATTAGCATGTTTATACTAACGCATAATGTTATTGTAATGGTAACTAATGCCAAAACGGATGCGTTATAGAAACTAAAATTTTAAGACAGAATATGGTTTCACTGAAACTGTGTTCACTCACTAGAATTCGCCCGAAAATTTTATTAAATATTTTGCAAGAACACGATCCAATTAAGGTATTAGCGAGGTTCTTCGTTACTAAATAAATAAACATCATGTAGTTTTCTGGTTACCAGGATTACGATTGCCTGCTCATGAAACGTCAAAACTAAAATTTAGAATACCTGCACAAATGAGTTTGAGTCAAGTTTGAATGAAGCGCGTTATCATAGATAAAGGAAAACAACGCAAAGAATTATGTTATTGGGGTAGGGTAATAAATATTTGAAGAACATTTTTATTAGTGAGAGATCAACCTAACACTCATCAGTATTAGTATCACTGTATATAGTAAGTATTGTGTTAACATATAGCAATATGTTATACTGTAACAACACTACTGATTTAAGTTAGTCTAACACAAGTTAGCAAGAAAGCAAGAAACAAGCACGATTAGTAAGCAATACAAGTCACTTGGCATACCTTGACAAAGTATGGAAATATAACATTTGAAATCCAACTTTAAATATTAATTAACATAAATTCTCACCTTGGACTTTGGTGACAGGACGTATCAATAATGTTTCCATGGAAAAGTGTGATTAACACAGAATCTAAAAAAATAGAAAAAGTTCATCAAACAAAACTGACCGATTTGTGTACTTTATATAAAAATTCTGTATGTCTATTTATGTTTGTTGAACTACAGTTCAATATATAATTTAGTCAAACTTGTAATGTCAATGAAAGAAAATTACGTTTGCCCGTTTTTAGGATCTATTGCACCGAAGAGGGATCTCACACATTTGATACAGAACAATCTGACATGTGTTTGCTAAATTACGTTTAGGATGTTTGGCTCATATTGAAGGCTATTCGGGAAGTAGAGGCACAAATTTGAAACAGATTGCAGAGCTACGAATAAGTATAATGGAATCAAAATAGTTCATAAATATTACCTAATACATCCCTGTATTTGTGAGATCACAAACCGCTAGTCTGACTTCTTTGAATCCGTTTTCTCGAAGGTTACCATATGCATGTTCCATTCAATTTTCAACTTTTTTCACTGCTTCTTTATAAATTTTTTTCCAAAATTAATTTGAAACCTTGGATAATTTGTGGTGCTTTGGGTCTATGAGAGTATATGTTTTTGAAAATTGCCCAAATATTTTCAATTCCTTTTACTGTATATTGTTGGAGAGGGAGGGGGGNGGGGGGGGGGAAGGGTTGAGCCTTTCTCAGAAAGCTGACGTTTGTCTTTCTTAAAAATCTGCAATGATATTGGCATAGTGTGAACTAGTCAAGCCAGGTCAAAATAAAACGTCTTCTAATTCGTTTCTCGAAAAGAAGCAGTCGTTTCTTCAGACACTAAAAGGTAGAATTTTGAGTTCAGTATCCACTCAGAAACAGATGCCTCTGAAACATTCACAAATTTGTAAATCGCCTGCAAAAGAAGTTATTTGCGGGGGAATGTAGTCATTTTGGTAAATGTTTTCCTAATTCAATGCAGAATGATGCAAGACATGGAGAAACTTCCTGCACGGCAAGGAAGTTTCACGTTTTCCTGTTTAAATTATATTGAACCTAAATTTGACCTACTGTAAAACCAATGGCGAAATGAATGGCCTTGGACCAAAAATGAAAAATCCTACATGCATTTATTAAAGCGAAGAGTTAGCCAACAACGATAGGTCATTCATCACATTCCAAAAATTACACTACATTGGTGAATTTTTTTAATTTTCAAAACTAATTTGAAAATACAGTTTTATGAAACTCCTATTATCCATTTGTATATGGTACCAGGAAAACCAAATTCATTTGCGGATTAATTTGGCCCCTAATATTTTCTTTTAGATCGGAAAAATATTTGCAAAATAAACTAATATCCCTTATGCAGTCTCCATTCGTATATATGATGGCAAAAATATACCAAATTTAGTTGCAGGTTGTTAAATCGGGATATTTATTTTGGAAAATCTCAAAAATCGTTTCAAAAAAAATTTATTTTACTTTGGCATGTGTACATAATTGGTTTTAAAAGAATAACAGATTTGGTTATGGATTAATTGGTTCAGAAGTTTTTTTTTTTCAAAATATTAGTTCATATTAGTCAATAGCTCATATTAGTCAAAAGTTCATAAATCCAGAAGTTGCTGAATGATTACGTTTTTGTACTATACCTCCTCACCTCCGAACAATAGATTTAAACATGTACATTACTGGCAGAATTGTCATTCAATTAAAACGTACTTGGCGTAACTTCAGTCATGATTTTTGGGTTTGAGTCAATTCGATTGAGATGTTCAAAGGTGTATCCAAGTTTGTTAATACTTATCCAAATGGAACTAAAATTTCTTTGTATAATTATATCTTTGTATAAACTCATAAATAAAATTTTAAAAATTTGTAATAGTTTCTTAACATACAGCAAATGAGTTCGAGGCAATACTACGTTCTAGATGAACTACGATTAGTTATCGTGCCGCAGGAGCAGAAACAATTCTGAAATTGTATCGACGATTGTAGCAACCCTATCAATCTAAGACATTAGATATTCGCCAGTTTCCTACATTGAATAGTTATTCTTAACACGGTATATAAATGTCTCATTTGCCTGTCATCTACCTACTTTATAATGCTTACAATAAACAAGTCCAGTTAGCATTTTAAATTCTGATGTCAGGGCGTCAAAATCTGATAATCCATAGACACGAGTTAAAATAATTTAATTAAACTGCATTCGCGAATACAAATTAGTTCTTCCTATGATTCTCAAAGAAAGTAAAACTACTGTCTATATTACGGAGTATGGAATAAAAAGGGTTCGTTAAAACAAAAATTTGATTTAAACCGAACGATAATCTGAGCAATGTTAAAATGAGAAAAATAGCTTGACTAAAATTTTTTTTTTGTTTAATAACCGAATGATGCATTAATAAGTTAACAAAGCGGCGAAGGANTTATGGAATAAGAAGGGTTCGTTAAAACAAAAATTTGATTTAAACCGAACGACAATCTGAGCAATGTTAAAATGAGAAAAATAGCTTGACTAAAATTTTTTTTTTGTTTAATAACCGAATGATGCATTAATAAGTTAACAAAGCGGCGAAGGATTGTGTGACAGGATCAGATAATTAAAGAAAAAAATTTTTAATATAAACCTTGGCTGTGGTAGTGGAATGAAATGGAATGGAGTAGAAATGGAATTGTATTTGGTTAGTACATATTGTATTTGTTTGAATTGTGTAGGTCGACTACAATTTAGAGTAGCTCTCTAATCCAACATACACTTTTACGTTTGGTTACATTAAATTTCAATAATTCAATTTCTTAAAATAATAATCATGAACAAATTCGAATTTTTTTTTATTAGAAAATCGAATTGACCACCGAAATAAATGGCTTTTACGTAATTTAAACATCACTTTGAGGGAATACGACACTCGATTATAAGGTACGTCTTAAAGAACAAACCTCAGACTAAAAACCCTTAGCCTTATTGGTTATGAGAACCACCGCAGTTGACAGTGCAATATAGCTAGTTGAAAACATATCCTAATTTTGATATTGAAAAATTTGGTAACCTATTCCAACTTTCGCGCCTGTTTTGGCGTACAGTTTTATCTTATGGTAGTTACCTGGTTTTCCCTTGGCGGTAAACCAAATAGCTTGTGCCTGAATAGTACTACATATATCTTTACAGAAATCAGATCTTGGTTTCGGGGATCATGAATTCAAAACCAATTGCTATATTGCAAATATCATATTAATGCAAGTTAGGCAAGAATTTGTTATTGTAATGTACTGCATTTCGTTTCGAGGTTTATTATGACTTTAATGAACTGACGGTGAATTTTTTCAAGATTCCTGTTTCATGTTGGCTATCTAGCACTCTAATCTATATACTTCAATAAAACCATTACCCAAAAGAAGTTTTATGGAATATTTGTTTTCTAATTAAAAAAAAATTAGTGTTATAAGTGGATAACACCTTATAATCAAATCAATATTAAACTGAAGTATATACCCTTTATAATCAGTGTAAAACCTCTAGGGTTTTACAACCTCTAGGGTTTTACAACCTCTAGGGTTTCCTCTAGCAAAGGAATTTGAGTATATAAATTTCGTTAAGTAGACAATTTTAAGATAAAACTTTGTTAGTAAGTCCCTAGTTTACAGGAGTTTAATCATATTAAATTTATTTCAGATAATATATAACCATATTCTTAAGCTTGGGTCATACCGCCGGAGCCGATGACTTGGAGTTGGACAGATAAAAGATCGGCTCCGATTATTTTCGTCTATGCCATACCAGAAAATTGATCATAAAAATTAGTCGTTGAAGCGCCAGCCGCCGCCTTTCTGTCGGCTCTACTTTTTCTTTCAATTGGCCATACCGGACAAAATGAAACGATGAAAGTGGAGCCGAAGAGTTGTCGGCTCTTTGGTATGGCATAGTAGAAGTGCAAAGAATATTCTATCTTTGTTACTTTTTGTCACATCTGGAGCATGGCGGCATGCTGTATACTTTTCAAATCCTGTCAGTTTGAATTTGGATTTGTAGTTCGAAGATTATCTCGCAAAATGAAATTAACTGAAGAGGAGAAACTTACCATAATTTTCCTTATTTATCGACGCAATAAAATCAGGAAAAAGTTATACCAAAAACACTGGGTGCACCCAATGAATTTACTACGTCCGACTATGGGAGAGCATCTCAAAGTTTAATTAATGTACTTCAAGTATCCCAAAAAGTTCTTTCAGTATACTAGGATGAACTCGGCTCAACTTGACACATTACTTCTACTAATTAAAACTCAGATAACCAAACGAGACACCAATTATAGGAAATCTATTTCACCAGTTGTTCCACTTTTTGTTACACTCAGGTATAAATTGAATTGAATTCTGTTGCATCAGTTTTACATTTTCTTTCGCTAACAACATCGCACTTTTTTGTTTATAGGTATTTAAGCACGGGAGATTCTATCAAAACGGTTGCTACCAGTTTTAGTATGGAAAAATTGACTGTTCAAATCATTGTTTGGGAAACAACACAAGTCATCTGGAACGTGCTATATCCACTTTGTACCATGCGCTTCTTAAGTAGTCTTCACTTTTTTAATTAACTGAAACAAAAAGTGAACAATACTTAAGAAGCGCATGGTATGAAGGTAAATGAATTTCTTGTAATCTAGCTTAGCGCTAAGCTAATAAGGTAAATTTAACGGATTTTTTTAAATAGTGTCCAGATGAAAAGAGATGGGAATCCATCGTTGACGACTTTTATACTACTTGGAATTTTCCAAACTGCTTAGGGGCAATCGACGGAAAACACGTGATGATTCAAGCTCCTGCAAACTCTGGATCATTAAATTATAACCACAAAGAGTTTTTCAGCATAGTTTTATTGGCAACTTGCGACTCAAATTATCTATTCACTGCGGTTGACATTGGAGCGTGCAAAATACAGAGTGATGGTGGAAGCTTTGCTTATTCACGTTTGGGGAAAAAACTATACAATGATAGATAAGTGTTTTTTTTAATATGACGCCATATTAACTGTTTATATTTTAGAATTTTTACCGATACCCGGGGACAAAAAATTTGCTAATTCAGAATTTGTCCAACTATTCACATTTGTCGGTGATGACGCTTTCGCACTGACGACACATATGATGAGACCCTATCTAGGAAAGCATGCCTCCGGCACCCGTGAGCGTATATTTAACTACAAATTGTCCAGGGCTCGGCGTGTCATCGAGAATGTGTTTGGAATACTCGCGAACAGATTTCGAATTTACAAGCAAAGTATTATTGCGAAGGAAGAAAACATTAATCTCATCATTAAAGGTTAATAAAATAGAATAACGCTATTCTAAAATGTATTTCCTTTATTTCATTTTATTCAATTAAAGTAGCTATTGACTCGTTTCATTTAACTTTAGCTACCACAGTCTTACACAATTTTATAAAACTGGAGAATGAAAAAATGGAAGAAGGAAATTATCGCTACTGCCTTAAAGGCTATGTCGATGAAGCTGATGAGGGCAATGGGAATTGGAGTGCAGATGGGACCTTGTTGCAAAGTGTATCCAATTCTGGATCGAACAAATTTTCCAAACATGCAAAACAAATGAGAGACTATTTAGCCGAAGACTTCATGGCTAATGGTAGTGTTCCGTGGCAGTTTGAGCGAGCAGCAATTTAATTTAATTAAAATTATACCTAGCATAGCGCTATGGTTTTGATGGAATTTATTCAACTGTGCTACGCTTAAGCAACAGATTTATTTACGATTTAGATATTGAGGGAGATGCAACCTCATAGAGTAGAGTTGAGATTCTCATTTTTATGTAAGCAGCCATCCCTGGTGTCATACTTCTCATTTCGTCGGCAATACTCATTCCGAAATGATGATGACAATCTTCAATTTCTCTGGGTTTTTTCAAAAACTTCACTAACTCAGCGTTCACTTCTTCACCTGGGCGCTTCTTTCCTCGTTTACTAGAATATGTCACATCTTTGGGCGTAGTAACCTAAAGTCAAGTAAAATTGTCAGGTTAGTGAAAATATGTAAGCTAACTTTTCAAGCTTATTTTGTTTTAAACATAGCACCTTGCTACTTGTCTCATCAACAGGACCTGAATCGTTAACAATTTCATCAGCGTATGTATCACAGTCAGAGCTGTTCCCAGAGTCAATGTTTGCAGAAGTCCTACAAAATTTATTAATTCAACCATAAAACTTACAGAGTCATTACTTACAGAGACTGGATATTGGAATCATCCAAAAACTGAGTTTTCGAGCTTGTCCAGTTTTTCTTATCAACGCTTTCTTCTTCTTTGCATAATTGTCCCTCAGCTTTTTCCTCTGTCTTTCACCATAACTCTAGAAAATGAATCAGTAAATGACAACCTTAAATAAACTATGGTCGGGACACATTAGTGACGCAAAACTAAACATTAAAGCAAATCTGTTAGTACTTACCAGACTTCCAGAGGTCATTGGATATTTCCTTCCAAGCATTTTGACGTAAGAAGCGGTTACGGTTGCAATTGCTTGAGGGTTCATATAAAATTAGTCTTTGCTTCACCGCACTAATTAAGTCCTCCCTTTCACTAATGACATCGATTCCAGTTTCAGAAATTGGTGGACTTAGCTCAAAACTATCCATTGAGACTATTTCTAATTCAATATTTAAAATCAAATTGCTAATAAAATGTTTTAAATTTAGTGGGGAAGGCCAAGCATAGCGCTTTGCTGATTAGAATGTGAATGAGCATTTGAAAAAGAAAAATGAAAAATTCCTGTGTGAACCCTTCAAAAGATTATCGGCTCCAAATTTGCTCGTAAACAGTCGAACTTGGTTCAACTCCAAAAAATTTGGAGCTGATACTTCATTCGTCTCACTTTTCATCCGGTATAGCATAGGCAACGAAAGTGATCGGCTTCACATCGTCGGCTCCACTTCGTCGTCTCACTTTTATCGCTCGACACTTTGGAGCCGATAAACTTCTTTAGTATGGCCCTCATCAAAAGATGATCGGCTCCACTTTTTCGTCTCACTTTTATCACTCGACAGATTGGAGCCGACTAATTTTTTGGTATAGCATAGGAGCTATCAAACAAAAGAGTGAGTGTGGTCTTAGCTTTAGGAAACAACTAATTAATCTAATTATATGATTTTTTTAACACCCTGGTCATTACAAACATGACTCCCGCTACATGAATGTCGAAATACCGAAAGCAGAATTGACAACCTATAAAATTTATTAATTTAATATTAAGAATTTATTGGTATAACTCTCATCAAACACTGACATATTCATTTGAAACAATTTCTGCTATTCCAATATCGAATTAGCAAGAGCGGAATTGCAACCTTCCAAAATTTGCTATTTTAATAATATAAATGCATTTTTACATAGCAGCCATCTAGCATAAGCGTATAACCTTATTACCGCTATGCCAATGTCGAATTATCGGGAGTAGAAGTATAAATCTCAAGAATTTGTTACTCTAATTATATAAATGCATTGGTACATAGTTGCAATCGGTCTTTAAAATTTCACCCATCCCACAAGGTAGATGACTCGTCGGTGTGGGAGAATTTCTCCCAGGCCGACGCTCCATCCATCTTGGGAAAAATAGAATGGGAAATCAGTTTTTTTCCGACTGTTCATTCTCGCACTACTCTACCTTACAACTCACTTTTTTTGGTGATTTGTTTCTTTGCTTTTGGATTGGCTTTCGCTAATCCGGACAACAACTAAGGACCCTACGACCCTGGACCCTTTCGGTGAGCTGAGAATTTAACCTCTGCCTACCCTTTTTCCTCTGTTTCCCCCTTAATTTATGCATTTTCCCAATTTATCACCAAAACCCTAACCATTCCCAACCCTTACGACGTCACTTCCCCGACCCTACACAGCAATCCCAAAAATCCCCAACATTCCCAAATTAATTAATTAGTCCCCTAATTTTCCCTTCACTCCTCCCAATCCCCAGTAAGACCTAACCCGTCTTACAAATAACACAAACCAATTTGTTCTAAATTATTATCGCTATGCCACTATCGACTTACCGGGAGCCGAACTACAAACCTCAAACATTTGTATTATAATGATATCAATGCAATTGTACAGATGCCATCAAGTATATACATATTACTTTGAGATTATTACCACTATGCCAATATCGTATTGCCGGGAGCGAAAATACTAAACTCCAAAATTTGCATTTCTAATGCTATGAATGTATTGGTAAATACAGGGTCCACCGTCCTATTATGAACACTTTAAGACAGCGCATAACTTATTAGCGCGACAGTCTAATTTTCTTATATTTAATAGATTTTATCATCGGTTAATTGTTTTAACTCTCAAATTATTTCTGGGTGAGTTTTGTCTAAAATTGATAAGAAATTTGTCATTTTGGTAGAGAACCTTCTCCGAACCTTTTCCAGAAAGGGTTTTTAATTTTGGATCATCGTAACCAGAATATGTGGGTTACGTCACACCGTGAAGGTTGGTACATTGTCCGACATCGTCCACTGCATCATAAACTGTCCATATCAAAAATATATTCGTATAATTCACAATTTGACGAATAAAGAGAACTTCCCGAGTCAGGGTGAAATTTCCGAACGTGTCAATGTGTCCACGACTAACGTAGGTATCGTTCTATGGGAAATTCAAAAACAAAATTTTAAACAGAATTCATTATTGGTAGCTTAAATGCTTACATGTATTTAAACTTGGCTCACCAAATATGGTACGCTATAGGACGATCATCTAGGGATCAAAAGTCTGAATACGTAGCCAAATTTGATGAGACACATGTACCCGTCGATGATTGTAACTGAGATTGCCAAAATAACTATTAAAATTTGGAAAAACCAGATTTTAATTTATCTCTCAAAAATCTAAAAAGTTTTCAAAAATATTCCTGGTCATTGGAGCGTTATGTGGGCATGGAGTATACCCTTCGATCCGAGTGACACCCAATGTCAAGGTATACTTGGAGAGGTACATCCTAGATATTTTGTAGTCATTATTTGAAGCAAAAGTTCCAAAAGCATGTGCTGGAGAGCTTTGCAAAGTGGTTATCCACCATTATGCCGCTTCATCGCACGAATTTGCAGACTACAAATGTGCCGAAAATTAAAAAATAACGTGAAAGGCCAATTCATAAGGCTCAGGTTCATGTCAAAGCCGTAATACTAGTGGCATAATTTCATTAGGCATAGGTTATTTAAAACAACGCCTGTGGTTCCGATGAGCCAAAATTTTGCCTGAGTTTGAAACGCTGTAGGACAGGAGCGCCACATTCCTTTGAAAATGCATAATAAGGGTATGTATCTTGAAAATGGTGCCTTAGAAGTGTTAAAGAAAAGAAACGTCTGGAGAACATATTGTGGCATGGCGAAAAATCCGGTGATTATTCAGGCATTCGGGTATTCTGGTTGCAAGTAATTTAACATTAGTTGAACGGATAAGGTTTCTATGAGCCTATTATTTTGTCTTATGAAATAGGGGATGGGCCCATACTAATTCTCAGAAGACAGGAAATGGACACTCCTTGTGGCATGGTTTTAGAAAGCATAAATAGAGACTAAGCCCTCGCTTCGTCAAGGTAGGGGGTTCATTCCATTTTTGTCTTTCGTCAGGAGAGTAGTAGTTGGTTTTCGTTTCTCTTGTTTTAGATTAACAGTGATTGTCTTGAATTAGAAAGAATTAAGAAATAAATCAGCAATTAGCCTAAAACGAGGAATAAAGTGTATTCATTCTGATTGTTCTGTGTGAGATTGTTGGAGTTGGTGTGATCCACTGGAAGAAGAGGAGAGAAAGTCAAGATTTTCTAATCATCGGAACAGTAAGTGTGTGTGTGTAGTGTCCGAGGTTTTTCATCCATTCGAAGACCGTGGACTCGGCAGGGCTCCATCCCTGCAAAGGGTCAGAATTCCCGCGTGGCAAAACTCCATCTTCAGCGAGCAACACTAGTTCTTTAGTTCCTTTTCACATCGCACATCATCTTTCGGTAATTTCGGTCTCCGATACTTCCGGTGCGGCTGGGTTGGAGGAGGCGCTTGGAGATAGAAAACAAAGGCCCGGATGCTCCGGTCACTCTCGGGACATCGGGACCCAATACTACCTTAATCCTCCACGGAATCCCTCAGAACGGGAGAGTACAACCCGACCTCAACGTATCGGAAAGATGTGGAGTACGGTCTATCGGTAAGTTCCTTAGACTTCGATTAGTTGAACAGAAAAACTTTCAAAGAGTCCGGGGAAAACCCGGCTCACTCGCGGATCGAGTAGTCAGAAGATCCTAGAGAATCCGGGGAGAACCCAGTTCACCCGCGAATCAAGTAGTCTAAAAATTCTAGAGAGTCTGGGGAGAACCCAGTTCACCGGCGGATAGAGTAGTCAGGAGATCCTAGAGAGTCCGAGGAGAACCTAGTTTATCCGCAGATAGAGTAGTCAGGACATCTCAAAGAGTCCGGGGAGAACCTAGTTCGCTTGCGGATCGAAAATGTCCGGGGAGAACAAAGTTCACCCGCGGATCAAGAAGTCCCGGAAATCTCAAAGGAGTGGATTCTGGAACCCCCGTAGATCAGCACAATAGGAGTTCCTAGATAGGAGCAATTGTTTAACTTCCTCAGAGACAAGGAAAAGAGTTTTTATAGTCCAGATAACAGATTTCGATATTCCCTTCAGGATTATCACATCCCCCGCCGGAGAGTTCGGACTCCAGTACCAGACCCCGGAGTAGAGTAGTTCCAGTCCCAAGTTCGGAACAAGTCCGATAACTAGATCCAGACTCAGAACGGGTCCAGTCCCCAGAGCCCTTCTCATTATAATAGAGTAACCAGTTCGCTCTGGTAGAAGCTCCCAAAATAGTAAGTTCGGTTGAAGTTCATACTTCTATATCCAAATTCGGTCGAAGTTTGTACTTCTATATCTAAGTTCTGGCAAGTCCGTTCTCCAGTGCCTAAGTCTGGATCAATTCCGTACTGCAGTACTCGTATCCGGGACGAGTACAGGTCATCCCAGATCTTTACGACCCGCTGAGGACCTCGGAACAGTGTGATCCGAGTATCATCCCGGATCTGTAGGTTCCGCAAATCATCCCGGACCTATGTGATCCGCAGATCATCCTAGATCTGTGAGATCAGCAGATTATCCCGGGTCTGTGTGATCCGCAGATCATCTCAGATCTGTGAGATCCACAAATCATTCCGTATTTGTACGATCTGCAGAACACCCAGGATCTATACGACCCGCAGATCATCTCAGATTTGCAGAACATCTAAAGATCCAGAACTCAGGGAAACATCTGGCAACCAGACTTACATTTGGGAAAGTTGGATAAATCTCAGAAGATTAGATAAATGATGTAACCCGAGACCAGTCCCAACATGATGAATCTTTTTCACCCTGAATAAACCCGAAAGGGTATAATAATAATTAATTAAGGAAAACAAACCATTCGGAATAATAACAATTTAGAATAACTTAATAAGTGGACAAAGTACACCGTGCCACAATATTCAGCAAATCAAAAAAATTTATAAACAAAATTTTTTATTTTTTATTTATTTTTTGCGAAAATAAAAGTGTTCATAATGGAGCAATTTAAATATTAGGTTTAGGTCTGAACCGACCTATTTTGTTCGACTTTCATAGCCTAAGTTTGAGTTTGTTATAACTTAAAAGGTTTAAATATTAAGTCACGATCAACATTTGGCGTGTTTGCTTCGTTGCAGCGATTACCATCATTAAAATTAAAAATCTTTCAATCTTAATACTTTGGATGACGAGCACTGTTTACTCAACTTCCGGTTTCAAAAGAATGATCTGGTAAAAATACGGGAATAGTTTAAATATCGATAACATGACTAATTCTCAAGGGACCTTAGTGATTGAAACAGAGGTTCTTTATATTCTTCTTCTCAGAATTGCCTTTCCGAACAGGTAAATTAATTGTGTTTTAAATTTGAAAATTATGTTTTTATTGTTTTTAATTTGGCGCGCATTTGAACTTTACCGATTTTTTTTTCACACGTGAATTGCATAGAAAAATCCTTACATAATCTGTACTGTATGTTTAATACTAAGAAAAATAAAACTAAAACTTAAATTCTTATAA
This sequence comes from Holacanthella duospinosa, assembly GCA_002738285.1. Taxonomy (NCBI): domain Eukaryota; kingdom Metazoa; phylum Arthropoda; class Collembola; order Poduromorpha; family Neanuridae; genus Holacanthella; species Holacanthella duospinosa. The sequence goes on from NIPM01000057.1 coordinate 651,493, forward strand.
ACTGAAGAAAAAAAAAGTCTTGGTTTGGACTTAATCTCATACCAAAAGTGAAAGGGAATTAGGTCTGAAATTGAGTTTTTGAGAGACGTTATAAGTCTAGAGAAAGGAGAAAGTCCCTTTACATCACTGATTCTTGTCGCCAATTTCATAATAAGGTTCGGTTCAGGTCTAAACCTAATATTTAAAACTCTCTAATAGGACGGTGGACTGCATTTGCTAGCAATCACACATGGCCTTCTTAGAAATTAATGCTAATTCAAAATTTAACCCACCACTTTGTGATTGCTACAAAAAGCTTCATTAGTATGTAAAGTTATATTCTAACATAATTGGATTTAGTTTGCCATCATATTCCCAAACAGACTACGCAGATGTGGAGAACAGATGCGATGCGGGTCCAAAATTTCCCGCAACAACTATACCCAATTCGTCATCACTTTCTAGTCTTAAAAGTAAAGTCTTCCTCCCACTATTATCGATGCTAAAATTAAATTATTTATTTATAAAATTAAACTTGGTAAGTTGAGTCTTCCAGATAAGGAGACTCAGAGCAATTTCATACTCTAGAATAAAGGGAGCTTCACTCTAAACACCATTTTAGGTTTCTGATTATTTAAATTAATTATAATTAATTTAACAAATCTCTTGTTGCTCTGGGTGTATTGGTGATCTCAAACTCTACAGGACAAGTAGAGGATACGACACAGAAAAATCATTAAAATTATAATTTCCGCTCTATGTAATACGTTATGCTTGATGGCAGCTGTGTACGAATGCATTCATACCATTAGAATACCAATTTTTTGAGGTTTGTAATTCCGCTCCCGTTAATTCGATATTGGCAGAGTAATAATTTCAACGAAATGTTTATTCTTGATGACTGCTATGTTCCAATGATTTATACAGTGCGTTCAAATAAGAAAGCGAAATTAAAAAAAAAAGATTTTGCGGAAAATGAAAAATTGAGTATATGTCAAAATTTTACATACATTATGAACTGCTCAAGTTCCTGAAAATCGTTTCTACCAAAGTTTTGTTAACTCTTCTTAACTTAAAAAGTGTCGCAAGACTCTAATTTGTGGGATTTTTAAAAACGCTAGTGCCGAATTTTCGCCTTCTTATTCGAACACACTGTATTATTAAATTTTTGGCGGGTGTGGCCGAGTGGACTTCGGCGTGACTTCGTCCTACAGCGTTCCGTCTTTCGACATTGCAATTAAGGCGTTTTCACGCTAGGAAGCAACACGCAACTTTTGTTGTTGCTGCGTGTTGCTAACAGCACCGGGCAACTTAAAAGTTGCGTGTTCACACATAATGAGTTGTGTGTTCACACCAAAAAAATTTCGGAGGAACAGTTGTACAAGCAACGCAACAAAAATATTGCAGCGAGAGTAAAGTTGCTAGAGTGAACATATTTGCAACAACTATGTCGAGTCCTAGTTTCATAATTTAAATTCTTTGACGCCTAATTTAATTTTAAATTTAATACCAGGCCGCAATATTTTATTTTAATAATATTTATATGCTTTGTGATTCATTTGTAAATGCTATATTCTAAATTTTATTTACAGTGAATTTTGAATGCTAACTCATTCGACCATTGTTTGATTTGTACAGCTGAAGCGATATGTAGATGCTTGACTGCGGGGTACCAAGTCTATCAATAACCTGGGTTGACCCATTTAGTCGACAATTTTGTTTAATAAAAATAATACTTTAAATGTGATTTTAATTTTTTGTTGTGCAGTTAACAAAGTGTCTTTTGATTGCTGCTCCAAGATGATTTAAAAATTTGAATTGAAATTCATTTGAAGCATCTGGCAAATAAAATTGAAATCCAAAATTAAATTAAAATCAAAATCAAAATCCAGAATAAAATTAAATTCTTGAAAAATTTATAATCGCTTCAGCAAAAAAAAACGAATGAAACTACACTTTTATGCAGCTTGGTCTGATCAAGCAACAAAAGAAAGTGATGCACATCACTTTTTTCTGTTGCTTGCAACAAGTTGGATGTAGTGTGAACACTCACGCAACTTATGATGCGGTAACAAAAGCTGCTCGCAACTTTTCAAAACTTGCCACAACATGTTGTCGCAGTGAGTTTCAAAACTTACCACAACACGAGGAAAAGCGGCGAGTTGTGGAAAAAAGTTGTGTGTTGCTTCCTAGTGTAAAAACGCCTTACTATTCAAAAAACATAAAATAAATAAAAATTAAATTAATGAATTAAATAACAAATTGAAATGATAAAAGTAATAATAATAAAATGTTATTACTTACTTGACGATTGTCCAACATTAGGAGCTTCCCCATCCTCGGCATCATCTGACGACCCCTCGCACTCCGATATGTCTTCAGAACTAAGCGACGGTGGATGGTCACATTCCACTAAACTACCACTTCCAGACTCTCTTTCATAACTTGACCCCACATCTGAAACTTGATCGTCGTCGGATAAATTTTCACGCACTCTCACATGGCTCGTCGATACTCGTGGCAGTGACATTGTTACGGTTGGATTGCACCAAAGGGGACCCAATATTTCCCTAATAGATCCTCCCATTAGATCCTCCCAGCAAAAAAACTTAGAAAAATTTCACAATCATGTTCTGTATCCTCTTGAGCGATGAAATGACCTCTACAAATGTTGCTTAGAATAGTTCAGTGACCAACTTTTCCTAATAAATTTTTTCTCTGTGATCACTTGTTCAAGTTTTTGAAAATTTTGAAAATTTTAAAAAACATTGAAAAAATTTCACAACCATATAATGTGTCCCTCTTAAGCAACCAAATGACCTCTACAAATATTGTTTCCAATCATTCAGTGACCAACTATTCCTAATGACATTTTTCTCTGTGATGACATCCTCAGGTCAAGAATGATTGGATTTGACCTAAGGGGGGCCGTGAAAATTTCTAACATTAGATTCCCCATTTCGAAATTTTTCTAAGTACAAAATTTATTTCATGCCCTATATGACCGATATAATGACCTCCACAAAAGTTGTTCAATCCAGTGACACGAGTAACTTTTGCTTACAAACTTTTTCTCTGCGGTGACTTCAGGAAGTCAGAGGTCAAGATGACCACTTATATTCCCTCATAACCAGCAAAATGACCTATACAAAAGTTGCTCAACTCATCTATACGAGTAACTTTTACTTACAAACTTTTTTTATGCGGTGACCTAAAGAGTTAGAGGTAAAGGTGACCACTTATATTCCCTCATAACCAGCAAAATGACCTATACAATGGGCCACCTGACCAAGATGAATAGTTGAACAACACCAGTCGCTTCATGAGCAGTCGGTATGACACAAGGTTTAAATTTGAAAATATACTGAAATGCAATTAAATTAAAAAATTTTACTTTTTGAAACTAGTTCTGGCCAATTGTTATTGCAGGCGATTTTTAAAATTCCTCGTAGCAATTTTTTTTTCACAATTGCTTTTTATGATATACGGTCTGGTCCAGAATTGAAGGAAGATAAACATTGTGTCCGAATATATGTCCAAAATTTTAAATATGGAGTTGTGATAGAAACTTGTACTTGTTCAACAAGCGCACTGTTTAACTATGTAAAAAAAGAAAAAATGGTCATACGAAAGTCTTCTATTCCATCAATTTCCGAAGTATTTTATGATTTTCAGAAACTCTGAGGTTCTACCCACCCGCCTTTGCAAGTGACCGTACTTGCACAATGGACTATAAAATTCCAGGTACAGAATATATTTTGAGAACGGGAAGTTTCATTACAATCTCAATATGTGACCTTCATCATGACAAAGAATATTTTCCCGAACCTGAAAAATTTGATCCAGTGTTATTTTCTCAACAAAATAGACAGAAAATCAATCCATATGCCTTTATGCCTTTGGCCAAGGACCACGTATTGTATTGGTGAGTTGATATCACAGTAAATTGCTTTATATTAAATGAATTTATTAAACATTCTCTTGTAATACATAGGTATGCGTTTTGCACTAGCAGAAGCCAAAGTTGTCCTTGCTATGTTGGTGCATAATTTCAAGATTGATCCTTCTGCAAATACACCTATTTCAATTAAATTTGCGAATACTGGATCTTTGAAACCCGATGGTGGATTATTTCTTTTGTTGAACACAATATAATTTAGTTAAAATATAAACAAATTTTATATTATTTGAACTGCATAACCTTAATCACCACATAAATAATAATTCAGCACAAAAAATAGGATTCATTGAAAACTAGCAAATCTGAATGATTATAAAAGAGAATAGTAGAACTAAATCGTTTAGGTGAATTTATTGTACGTTCGATGTGCTTACCATAGGATATGGAGTTTGGATAACATTGTAGATATCTATAACATATTGGTCAAAATCTCAGTGTTATTAATAAGATATCGTCTATGATACACCAATGCATTTTCCCAAAAGCTATGGTAGACATCTATTTAACTAAAAATCATTCCTATTAAACTATCTTTNTACACCAATGCATTTTCCCAAAAGCTATGGTAGACATCTATTTAACTAAAAATCATTCCTATTAAACTATCTTTCCACAGTTACACCTTCATTTTATATTTTACTTGCATTTTTTACATTCGGTATCCTATTTACACAATTCGATTTAATCTTAAAAAAATTAATCGAAATTTTGCTACTGCTAATTGAAAAGGCAATAAAATGATTTTATTACTGTGTATATTCAGTTTTAGCAAATGCTCGTATGTACTACATGAGTTTCTACTATAACCATTAATCTATAAATGTTTTACACAGGCTTCACAGCAGAATTGCCTAAACACATTATGGCCCTATCTATGCTTTTAAAATCAACAATTCATATCAAGCATTGCTGTTAGCATGTATAACATGTGCACGAAGTTTCAAGTAGCTAGGTCGAAAGGTATGACAGCCACCAGTCCCCAAAATTTACCTTGCCACATAATGGAAGGCAAAGTTACGTGGCTAGTCTTATGTTTTTACTCGTTGGATTTTACTGGTTTACTCGTTAAGAGAAAAGACCTCTAACAGATTAGACCATCACCTCATCACCAGGGTCGATGGAGACCGTTTGTTGTCGCTTCGCTTTATAAAGAAGAGCGGCAACAAACGGTCTCCATGGACCCTGCTAATCACCATACTCCGTTTTTTAACACAGTTGATTCAGATAGGAAGTGTGAAATTCCGACTTTAGTAATTCAGTAACTTCAGCAGAGTATAAAGTGTCAAAGTGCAGCAAAATCCCGCAAAAAATACGCCTTTTATTTGAATACACTGTATTTCTTTATTTGACTAAAAATTTTTTTTTTAAGAAGAAACACTTAAAAGCTATAGAACAACTATGTAATAGGGCTAGACAAAAAAAAAATTCAAATTCAAGTAGTTTATGGCAATGAAGAGAGTAATTGACCGACGTATTTAGAAAACGCATAAAATGCATAATTTTAATCCCAATACCGCATAATCCTATTGCAATATTTTGCATAATCGGAGCGTCCCTGCCAATCACCAATACCCTCCTTTTCCGGACAGTAACAATGGTAATTTTTCAATTTGGTGATTTTGTTCTTGTGACTTTTAGAATGTGTTAGGAAATTGAAATTCGTTTACTTCCAATTTTTCAATCGCTAATGAAACCAAATATAGTGTTCATTAAAATTTCAAATCTTTCTGGAAATACAAAAAAAAGTAAGTTTGTTAAATCAATCTACTCTACAAATTATTTCGAATACAACTAGTTACGAACTGAGAAAAAATTAAACTTACACGCCATCCTTCATCAATCAGTGTTTTTCATAAGCAAAGGTGTCAAACGTAGACAAAACTGAACGAATCGAGTGAACCAGATTTTTATATGATTCCTGGAGTCTCAGATCTCGTAGCTTGAAAATGGCTTCAGCCTTTTCTTCTTTTTTTTTGCATATCCTGGCTTTTCTTAGCTGTTTTATATTCAAATTCTGATTTCAATCGACAGAATTTTTCTCNTTTTTTTTGCATATCCTGGCTTTTCTTAGCTGTTTTATATTCAAATTCTGATTTCAATCGACAGAATTTTTCTCGTTCGTCCGACAGTTGAAGCTTCTCCGCCGCAAGTGTTTTCTTTTGTTCAACGAATCCGCGAAGACGATTTTCAAAATCTTCTATTTTAGTATCTAATTGCTAAGTATGTTTTGTAAGCTCCTTTTCCTCCTTAGCCTTTTTTTATTCCAAGCTTCGATTTCAGCCCGTATTCGTTCAATTTCACAGTTTTTGTAATCTTCTTAATCCTTCATAAGAGCATCATAGTCCTCCTTGCTCTTGTTAAAATTCCTAATTTCATTCTTCAAATATCTATCCTTTTCCTCATATAATTTTCTAGATTCTTCGAGTTCAATTTTCATTTGATGGTGAAACTCCTCATGAAGGCGTTCAATGTCTTCTTTCTGCTTCTCAATTAATTCCTTCTCTAGCTGAAGATTCTGGAATGCTTTTTCAAGCTTGTCCTAAAAAATAAAAAATAATAATCGTAGTTTATCCACTGAATTAAGAATAATAATGTTTTGTTTGAATTAACTATAAGTGAGCTAATGAATCAACTTGAATCCCAATGCATGTTGGAATGTGCATTATGTTAAAAAATTATTCGGAAGAGATTTGAGAACTTATTATCAAACTTAATTTCAGAAAGTTATTCTGTCGTTCAAGTTCCATCACTTCAGAAAAAATGGGTTGGATTTAACCAAAGAGTATACCACTATTTTAAAACCTAAAAAATTATTTGAACGGCCTGTTCCAGAATGACTCCACAACATTCTAAATACTTCGTCGATTTTTTTAGGTGTAAAAAAGTGAGGTACTCTTTGGTTAAACCCAAACACATTATGCAACCGCCAGTGCTTACTAGGATTCTGAAATGGTGACGGTAACCCAACCAAACCATACGTTATTATAATAAATTAGGTACCGCTTTATTGTCCTCGCATGTTGAAACTACTGAATGGTCGTCCACATCGTCATCAAATGGATCGGTAAATGTTATGTTTTCGTTTCCCACACTAAGGTTGATTTGTGGGGAAAAAGATTTTCGTTCTTAAGATCTACGCTGAAGAGGCCTACGTGGGCGCAAAGATGTAAACTTTTTCATGTTCCTTAGCAACTGAGAATTTAAATCAACTTACAATTTAAAAAAGTGAGGTACTCTTTGGTTAAACCCAAACACATTATGCAACCGCCAGTGCTTACTAGGATTCTGAAATGGTGACGGTAACCCAACCAAACCATACGTTATAATAAATTAGGTGCCGCTTTATTGTGCTCGCATGTTGAAACTACTGAATGGTCGTCCACATCGTCATCAAATGAATCGGTAAATGTTATGTTTTCGTTTCCCACACTAGGGATGATTTGTGGGGAAAGAGATTTTCGTTCTTCAGATATACGCTGAAGAGGCTTACGTGGGCGCAAAGATGTAAACTTTTTCATGTTCCTTGGCAACTGAGAACTAAAATAAACTTAGAATTTAACTCATCGATTATTAACAAGGTTGCTTAACGTGTTTTTGATACCTTCTCGATGTCATATTTTCCAGTCTAGAAACTAGAAACTTCCTACACGTGTTACAAATGCTAACAGGAATGATTAGTTGCTTTCGTCCAACTAGACTAACTCTTAACACAGCATCCCACGCAAGCCCAGGCACGGAGTTGTAAACAGGATGAAATTTATGAGATTCATATTTATTATTTAATATTTTATTTGTGCTTTGTTTTGGAAGCCAGTTGTTAATTTAAAGTTAATTTCAATTGCAAATGACGAATTGGTGTCAGGTGTGACACCAAATCATCTGTTCTCATCAACTGTGGGCACTACATCAGCGGTAACTTTGCATTTTTGACCACGTTCATTTCGTCAAATTTTGAAAGAATGGAAGATATTACGATGAGATACCAACGCTTCATTTCAAATTGTGTAGTGGAATCGTATCTCCTGTTACAATACTGTCACGATACGATTCCATTACTCATTTAAAACATTATTCAAGGCCGACCAAAAAATGTGATGAAAATCGTAAAAAATGCGATTTTGTGTGATTCATTTTCTACAGAAAATAGCATTAAAGTTTAATGGTAATACATATTTAATGCTGAAACAAGTAATTTATAAGCTTGAAAATGATATTACTGCACGATTCATTCATATTTCATTGATTATGAGTTAAATGACCAAGTAATTCTAACTTCAAATGCAAATAGATTTAGTGCAAAAAGTGCATTTGGTCGGCGTTGTAATTCCATCTTCTGAAGGGTTGGAATTAGTCAAACTATATGCCGATGTGAGCCCAGAAAAATCAAGAAAATGAGTGTGACATTACACAATTACGAGTTGACAGGAAACATATGAATTGTATTTTTATGAAAGAATTGACGCTATTTCCTAATATTCCTAGTCAGTGATATCGTCTACTTTGGCAAGAAGTTCTTGTTTCTCCACAATATACTCATTCAACCTGTCTTGAAGATTTATAATTAAAAAAAAATTTTTTTTTCACAAAAGTGAAAAGAGATTTGTGACTAATGTTGATCAGCTTGTGCGTAGTGTCCTTGGAAGTTACTAAAAAGTGCCAGAATAGGGACTGTGTACTCAAAAGTGTTATACAAACCATTTAATTATCTTAGGTATGAAACTTCAATCTAGTTCAATAACTATGATTTCTGCTCATCTTCAGTTTTAAATATTGCAGAAAAAGTCTCTTATTGCGTTTGTATATTTTAAACTAGCAATTAAAAAAAAAACTTTATTACTCTACTCGTCTGGCACTTTTAAGTATAACTATTTTATATAATTAATTTTAACTCTAAATTATTTGAAAAAATTATCAGCATTGTATTTATCGAAGTTGGCATAAAATTTTACACATGAATCATTCGTAAAGGTTTACACACATTTAATTTTTGTCGAAACGCATATCTAATTCCATCATACAAAAATTATTTGATAAGCAAAATTTTTTATTATAAATTTTTTATTTGCGAATCAAATTTTTGCTTTAAAATTTTAATCAAGTTAAGCCAGTTGCTGATCTATGTAGTTGAATCTTTAAACATGTTGGTTTGGATAGCTACAGAATCGATTAGTGTTAAATAATTCTCTGGTTAGAACTAGTTAAACTGTTTAGTGTTTAGACATCTTATNGCTACAGAATCGATTAGTGTTAAATAATTCTCTGGTTAGAACTAGTTAAACTGTTTAGTGTTTAGACATCTTACGAGATGCCTTTTGCGCACCAAAGTAGCATCTGCATTTTATTTTTAATTGATGGTTTCTATGACTAGTGGAGCTATAAATTGATAATTAATTTTATAGTTGAAAAATGCTTTGACGTACAATTGTATTTTTCTAANGCTACAGAATCGATTAGTGTTAAATAATTCTCTGGTTAGAACTAGTTAAACTGTTTAGTGTTTAGACATCTTATGAGATGCCTTTTGCGCACCAAAGTAGCATCTGCATTTTATTTTTAATTGATGGTTTCTACGACTAGTGGAGCTATAAATTGATAATTAATTTTATAGTTGAAAAATGCTTTGACGTACAATTGTATTTTTCTAAAAAATTTTTTCATTTTAAACCGGTTCCACAATGAAGCTTATTCGCAAATTTATCAAAAAGCTTATATAAACNAAAAATTTTTTCATTTTAAACCGGTTCCACAATGAAGCTTATTCGCAAATTTATCAAAAAGCTTATATAAACAGATTTTTTGGTTTCAACTGCTATTAGTTTATTGCAAACAAATCCACTGGGACAGCGTTTGGTTAGTATTGGTGTCTTGAAAGAAGACAAATTTTCTCCAATTCTATACCTTATAGAGTGCTGGACACATTAATAGACGAGGCTTGCTGTAAAAAAAATTCAGGTTAGAATTAAGTCCATTTTTTCTTTATTTTAAAATCATCTTTTGGTCCAAATGAAATATTTACGTGGAAGAGGAACGAAAATTAGAAAGGCCATTTATGTTTTAAATGAAGCGATTGGCTCAATTCGTCAAAAGTTATGATTTCTTAAAAATAAAATGTCTCAGTAATTGCGTGACGTATATCCTGTATTGTAGTGTCTCAAAACTATGTTCGACAACACTAGATTTTCAACAAATCATACCTTTTGACCATTTGTTACTAACTTGATTAAAAAAAAATCGCCTGTGTACTTTTGAATGTTCTTTTATAAAAGTGTCATTTGGAAAAATAAAGAATATCTCTAGCGGAAAAAATGGTAAATAGTTTTAGCGTAGGATTTCTACCAAAAATCATGGGCCAAAAGTAGCTTCTCGCTCGTTCCTGAATGTGTCCAGTACTGTACTTCCTAAAAAATTAGAAGTAGTGTGATTAATACAACACCTTTGGGAGTAACTACATATTAAATCTATCTAATTTTGTTAACANAAATTAGAAGTAGTGTGATTAATACAACACCTTTGGGAGTAACTACATATTAAATCTATCTAATTTTGTTAACATTTCAGTTTAAAATGGAGACTAACAGGAAATTCGAAGTTAATCAAAATTTCACAAAAGATGAATTATTTGAATATCTTATCACCGACGCTCAGTACATCCCAGGGGATAGTAAAGTATTTGAAGAAGGTAGAGAAATCAAATGGCTAGACATGGAATTAGCTCAATCAGGTCAACGATTCTTCCAAAAACACTATGCTTCTATTGTTTTTGCTCATGCGCTCTACTTCGTCGTTGGATTTGGTTTCAAACCAGTGACCGGAATGATTATTCGTACAAGTAGTTTTTATGGCGTTGCAAAAGCAACCAAACGTCTACTCTCAACCATGTGGTATGTCCTTCGATGGTATGAGACGGATATTGTCGGACGGTACGCCAAAGGATTCAAGACCATTGCCAAAGTAAGAAACACACATGATGTTTTGCGCAGAAAGTGCAACGAAGGAAAATTGGAACATGACTTTGACAGTTTAACTGAGGATTTTAGGCCTAAGGACGTCTTGATAGAAGCTATGACAAAAGATTTAGCTTTCGTGGACACTTCTACATTCCAGAGAATGGACTTAACCTATGACCCTCCAGAAGCTATGAGTCAATTTTCAATGGGAATGACTCAAATAACATTTCTACTCCCTGTATTCGCACATCCAGAAGCTTTTGGTATTTATGATAAAGAAGGAATGGAAGGTTTTGAACATATGTGGGCACTCATTGGCCATCTATCAGGAATCGAAGACAGATTCAATGTTCCACTCCAACGGCCAGGGAAAGAAGTTTATATGAGATTTATGAAAGAAGTATTTATACCAAGTTTCTTAGTTCGTGATTCAAAAATAGCTGAAATACAAGATAATTATGTGCAGAGTTTTAGAAATTATATTCCAATGTCCTCTTTACCAGCTGCTTTCTATTACTACTTGAGCCGCTCGAATATAGAAGAATTCAAAGGAGAGGAATTGTACAAATTGGTGGAATGGAGAGATAAATTTGCAATTCTATTGATACGAGTTACATTTGCACTTTTTAAAATTTCAACAACTTTCAAGAAATTGGTGAATGTGATTCTCCGATTTTATATACAAAAAGTATTAATTAGAGTTGGATTGGAAGAAGCTATGGATAATGAAGAGATGAAAAGAAATCTTCCGTCAAATACAGATTGGTTAACAAAGTATCGAAAACGTGATGAAAATATACTGTACAAATGGAAAAAATCTGGAACTATGGTTGGAACGATGACGAGTGGCAAAACTGCCAAAACGCCATAGAAGAAAATCTGAGTATAAAGGATTTTTCAAAAACAAATTAACGTCACCTTGACCTCTGACCTCATCAGGTAACCGCAGAGACAAATGTTCCCCACAAAAGTTGCTTGTGACTATGTTTGCAAAAACTTTTGTAGAGGTCAAATTTTCTGTTAAGGTAACCGAAATCGTCAAAAAACTTAGAAAAAACTCGACATAGGGGATACAATGTTAAAAAACTTAGAAAATTTCACTGCGTACCTAAGGCCCGAATCCAACCGATATCACAATATCACGTGATGAAATTTTGAATATTTTACTTGACGCACTAAAATATATAATGTGTTCAATGAATTAGTGCGCCACAAAGAAAAACCCTCCTAAAGTGTGCAGAAGTCTAGAATTTGGTTAAAATTTGAATTTTTTTGCGCGGTCAATATTCACAGCTATTTGATCCAACAATTGTAAGTATTGTGTTAACATATAGCAATATGTTATACTGTAACAACACTACTGATTTAAGTTAGTCTAACACAAGTTTAAGTAGTATACCTTGACAAAGTATGGAACATTTGAAATCCAACTTTAAATATTAATTAACATAAATTCTCACCTTGGACTATTCTGACAGGACGTATCAATAACGTTTCCATGAAAAAGTGTGATTAACACACAGAATCTAAAAAATTAGAAAAAGTTCATCAAACAAAACTGACCGATTCGTCTACTTTAAAAATTCTGCATGTCTATTTATGTTTGCTGAACTACAGTTCAATATATAATTTAGTCTAACTTGTAATGTCAACGAAAGAAAATTACGTTTGTCTGTTTTTTGGATCTATTATGCCGAAGAGGGATCTCACACGTTTGATACAGAAGAATCTGCCATGTGTTTGCTAAATTACGTTTAGGATGTTTGGCTCATATTAAAGGCTATTCGGGAAGTAGAGGCACAAATTTGAAACAGATTGCAGAGCTACGAATAAGTATAATAGAATCAAAATTAATCATAAATATTACCTAATGCATCCCTGTGTTTGTCAGATCATAAATCGCTAGTCTGACTTCTTTGAATCCGAGTTGTCGAAGGTTACTATATGCATGTTCCATTCAATTTTCAACTTCTTTCACTGCTTCTTTATAAATTTTGCTACAAAATTAATTTGAAACCTTGGATGATTTCTGGTGCTTTGGGTCTATGAGAGTATATGTTTTTGAAAATTCCACCTAGTTCACAAAATTCCTTTTCACACTCTCTTACCAGCCCATTTTGGGGATGAGAACAAATAAGAGAGTCCAGGGCACATCATGATCATAACTTTTCATCGGCTTTCGTGAAATGAGCCAGGGTCTTTGCATCACGCACTGCATATATCTCTGCTTGTAACATTAATGAAAACCTTCCTTAGGAGGTGTTCATCAACATTTTCAATTTAACAACATGGTAAGCCAATCTCATTTTGCTATCAATCATCGACATGTCCATGAAGCACAGAACGGTCGATTTAGTGGCAACCGAAGAATGCAAACTCAAAGTATAACCAATGTCTCTCAAATGTGTTTCTATCACTGTATATCAGTGGAATTGTGTTTGAAAGGATTCAAAACATATTTTGTGTCCAACCTAATCCAAATACTAATGCTTAACTGGCTTGATATTGTAAAACAAGAATTGAAAAATTTCATGTATTAATTCAACAATTTTGCCTCCATTTGTCCTCCAAAATAAATGTAGATTGACACGTGAAAACTAACTGGCCCAACTCTCAACGTCAACAATTAACTTGCAAGTCAACAATTAAGAAAAATCTAATATTACTCTTCTTTATTATAAAACATTCACAAAATCAGCTTCTTAAATATTTTCTCTCTAACCTCTCGTTTGGATAAATAATGATAAATTAACTAAGAAGTACTTTGGTAGCGGCTCATTTTAACTTAATCAGCAGCGGTGGAACTCGTACGTTAGACACTATTTATTGAATCGACGTAGTAAGTATAGGGAATGATTGTCAGTCACGTGAGAGATTGACATTTGACTACAGGTGACACTAATTTGGTATGCATTGAGTACTTTTGGATTCTGTCTTGCTCCCTTGTGGAGAGTACAACATTGTTGTGTTATCTGAACTTACTGAATGATTTACGTCTTTGTACTGTACCACCTAAACCTCTGAACAATAGATTTAAACATGTACATTACTGGCAGAAGTGTCATTCAATTTAAACGTACTTGCCGTAAATTCAGTCGTGCTTTTTGGGTTTGAGTCAATTCGATTGAGATGTTCAAAGCGGCCAGGCGTATCCGAGCTGGTTAATACTTATCCAAATGGAACTAAAATATCTTTGTATAATTATATCCTTGTATAAACTCATAAATAAACTTTTAGAAGTTTGTAATAGTTTCTTAACATACAGCAAATGAGTTTGCGGTAATACTACGCTTCTAGATGAACTACGATTAGTTATTGTAACGCAGAAGTTGGAAATACATTCTGAAATTAATTGTATCGACGATTGTAGCAACTCTATCAATCTAAGACATTAGATATTCGCCAGTTTCCTACATTGAATATTTATTCTTAATACTGTATTACGACATTTCAGTCTCATTCGCCTGTCATCTACCTACTTTATAATGCTTAAAATAAACAAGTCCAGTTAGCATTTTTAATTATGATGTCAGGGTGTCGAAAGATGATAATCCTTACACACGAGTTGAAATAATTTAATNAAAATAATTTACTTAAACTTCATTTGCGAATACAACTTAGATCTTCCTATGATTCTCAAAGAAAGTAAAACTACTGTCTATATTACGGATTATGGAATAAGAATGGTTCGTTAAAACAAAAATTTGATTTAAATCGAACGATAATCTGAGCAATGTTAAAATGAGAAAAATATTTCGACTGAAATTTTTTATTTGTTTAATAACCAGATGATGAATTAATAAGTTAGCAAAGCGGCGAAGGATTGTGTGACAGCATCAGATAATTAAAAAAGAAATTTTTTAATAAAAACCTTGGCTGTGGTAGTGGAATGAAATGGAATGGAATAGAAATGGAATTGTATTTGGTTAGTACATATTGTATTTGTTTAAATTGTGTAGGTCGACTACAATTTAGAGTAGTTCCCCGAGTTTTTATATTCTGTAGATATCCTGTCTAAAATGATTCCTGACGAAATGATTCTACATAGGGCATGCATAGACATTTCTATTGAACTGATTGTGTACTATTGATTACGCACAAATCCTGTCTAAGAGAAACCGCTAGAGAAAATTCAGCAAACTCTATGCATAAAATATTATACTGAGCCAACCTGCCAGAATCAATTCTACAGGAACTGTGAAGGATTTTTTATGCAGAACAAATTGGACAAATTCAAAGAAAATGTCCGCATATGGCATTATATTGTTTGTTACTTTCTCCAATCATTATCTGGCAAAACAGTACATTGACCAAATTGTAAAAAAAATTAACCAGTATTGTCGCTATTGGCATAAGTTTGCAACTCTTTTNGATAAATTAACTAAGAAGTACTTTGGTAGCGGCTCATTTTAACTTAATCAGCAGCGGTGGAACTCGTACGTTATACACTATTTATTGAATCGACGTAGTAAGTATAGGGAATGATTGTCAGTCACGTGAGAGATTGACATTTGACTACAGTGATACTAATTTGGTATGCATTGAGTACTTTTGGATTCTGTCTTGCTCCCTTGTGGAGAGTACAACATTGTTGTGTTATCTGAACTTGCTGAATGATTTACGTCTTTGTACTGTACCTCCTAAACCTCTGAACAATAGATTTAAACATGTACATTACTGGCAGAAGTGTCATTCAATTTAAACGTACTTGCCGTAAATTCAGTCGTGCTTTTTGGGTTTGAGTCAATTCGATTGAGATGTTCAAAGCGGCCAGGCGTATCCGAGCTGGTTAATACTTATCCAAATGGAACTAAAATATCTTTGTATAATTATATCCTTGTATAAACTTATAAATAAACTTTTAGAAGTTGGTAATAGTTTCTTAACATACAGCAAATTAGTTTGCGGTAATACTAGATGAACTACGATTAGTTATTGTAACGCAGAAGTTGGAAATACATTCTGAAATTAATTGTATCGACGATTGTAGCAACTCTATCAATCTAAGACATTACATATTCGCCAGTTTCCTACATTGAATAGTTATTCTTAATACTGTATTACGGCATTTCAGTCTCATTCGCCTGTCATCTACCTACTTTATAACGCTTAAAATAAACAAGTCCAGTTAGCATTTTTAATTCTGATGTCAGGGTGTCGAAAGATGATAATCCTTACACACGAGTTAAAATAATTTACTTAAACTTCATTTGCGAATACAACTTAGATCTTCCTATGATTCTCAAAGAAAGTAAAACTACTGTCTATATTACGGATTATGGAATAAGAAGGGTTCGTTAAAACAAAAATTTGATTTAAATCGAACGATAATCTGAGCAATGTTAAAATGAGAAAAATATTTCGACTGAAATTTTTTATTTGTTTATCAACCAGATGATGAATTAATAAGTTAGCAAAGCGGCGAAGGATTGTGTGACAGCATCAGATAATTAAAAAAGAAANAACCAGATGATGAATTAATAAGTTAGCAAAGCGGCGAAGGATTGTGTGACAGCATCAGATAATTAAAAAAGAAATTTTTTAATAAAAACCTTGGCTGTGGTAGTGGAATGAAATGGAATGGAATAGAAATGGAACNATTAAAAAAGAAATTTTTTAATAAAAACCTTGGCTGTGGTAGTGGAATGAAATGGAATGGAATAGAAATGGAACTGTATTTGGTTAGTACATATTGTATTTGTTTAAATTGTGTAGGTCGACTACAATTTAGAGTAGCTCCCCGAGTTTTTATATTCTGTAGATATCCTGTCTAAAATGATTCCTGACGAAATGATTCTACATAGGGCATGCNTCCCCGAGTTTTTATATTCTGTAGATATCCTGTCTAAAATGATTCCTGACGAAATGATTCTACATAGGGCATGCGTAGACATTTCTATTGAACTGATTGTGTACTATTGATTACGCACAAATCCTGTCTAAGAGAAACCNAGGGCATGCGTAGACATTTCTATTGAACTGATTGTGTACTATTGATTACGCACAAATCCTGTCTAAGAGAAACAGCTAGAGAAAATTCAGCAAACTCTATGGANTCTAAGAGAAACCGCTAGAGAAAATTCAGCAAACTCTATGCATAAAATATTATACTGAGCCAACCTGCCAGAATCAATTCTACAGGAACTGTGAATGATTTTTTATGCAGAACAAATTGGACAAATTCAAAGAAAATGTCCGCATATGGCATTATATTGTTTGTTACTTTCTCCAATCATTTTCTGGCAAAACAGTACATTGACCAAATTGTAAAAAAAATTAACCAGTATTGTCGCTATTGGCATAAGTTTGCAACTCTTTTCGTGAGATTGAACTTGACCAGAAATAATTATACTATTCTCGGATTAAATAGCTGTGAATACTGACCGGGCAAACAAATTCAAATTTTAACCAAATTCTAGACTTCTGCACACGTTTGGAGGTATTTTCTTTATGGCGCACTAATTCACTGAACACTATATATTTTAGTGCGTCTAGTAAATGTCAAAAATTTCATCACGTGATATTGTGATTTCTATATGGTAGTATTTAGTGGAGTTAAGTGATCGGTTGTTTCAGCACTCCGGTTATGATTTAAAAGGATATGCTAAATTGATTAAAAAGTTAGGATTATTAGCTAATTTAAATAGTGCTACGGCAAAGGCTTGCGACGTAGAATACTGTTACCAGATCTTTTAAAACAACGCCTGAAGTTCGGATGAGCCAAAATTTTGACTGAGTTTGGAAAACTGTACAGCAGAAGCGCCACAATCCTTTGGAAAAGTATAATCAGGGTATAAATCTTGGAAATAGTGTCTTAGAATTGTTAAAGAAAAGAAATGCATGGAGAACATATTCAGCAGATCAAAAAATTTATAAACTGAATTTTATATTTTATACTTTGCAGCTACACATCTATGACAATGGTGATTTCTATCAAAAATTTTTGTTGCGGTGGTGGTCCTGTACTGTTGAACACCTAATGCCTGAAATATAATAAAATTCATACTTTAAATCATTCAAGTTGGTAGTATTTTGGGATTATTAATTATTACAATAGATATTGTAAAAAATAAACAATACGAATTATAAACATTCGGTTAGTTTTCCTGTGATTTCGAATGTATTACTCGCAAAAAGAAACCAATAGAAGTTACATAAGGAGGACCTATATATTTCCAAATAATTGGCGGTAATGTTCATAATGTCAAGCTATAAAAAATGGTGAAACTTTCCTTGAAAGAAAAATTATATATAATTCTTTTTAATTTGCTTCTAACACATTCCAAATAGAATTGATACGTCAAGATACAATTGGTGAATATAATAAAACATTCTTACAATATACCCCACCCAAAAATACTCGTCATATAGTCTCGCAAATGACAAACAGTATCTTTTATCTAACGTCTTGGTTTAATCTGGTCAATACGAACAGAAATGTTATAACAAAAACTTCGTTTGAAGTTTCATAGTAGAAAAATTATGTGACTACGACAGTGTGTAACTACACATAGTGGGTACTATCACTAACGACAGTGAGTACTATCACTAACCAAAAAATGAAATAAAATTTTGTTTCTATTCGCATTAAAAAATGAAATAATATAAACAATTATTTGCAGTCATTCCAGTTGTTCATTTTTCAAATTATAATGCTGTAAAATTTTATAAAACAAAAAAGTTACTTTAGGTCCGTGCTGTTTGCTGAAAAAATTCTGTTTCATAGTTGTGTCGAACTTGCTTTCCTAAGTAAATTTTATTCGGGTCAAATGATATTATCTTATATTGTGTTATGATAGAACATGCAAAATTGGTGTAACACGAGGAAAATATCATTTCTCCAGGATCAAAGAGTGAAAAAGTTATGAATATTTGAAAATCAAGTATTTTCGAACCTAATACCGACGCATCACATAAATTATGCCTGAGAATTATGGTCAACAAGTTCATTTTTATTAAATCCTTGCTTTCCACCCTTTGATCCTGCATACTTAGTTCATACCCGTGCACCCTACTTTTCGATTTTTTTTAACGAAGTTCATTGAACACAATTATAAAACAGCAATTTCTCCAACAAAAGCACGCAACAAACGTAACTACCTTATGTTTTATAATTTTGACCAGAAATGTATAAATACTTATACAATAGATATTGTAAAGAATAAAGCATGCGGATTACAAAACGTCCCAATGAATCCTTCTTTGAACACAAAAAGCTGAATGAACCAACGCAAAAAGAACAATAGAAGTTACATAAACAATGCGGACCTGTACATTCTAAATTATTTCTGGTGATGTGGATAATGTATCAATTTCAGGAAATATGCAATTTTCTTTATTAATTAAAAAACTAAACTAATAAGTTGTTTTCAAATTGCATCTGACACATTCAAACCAGACGCAATTGTTACATCCAGATACACCTAATGAATATAATAATGCATCATTATAAAATAACCTAAGTAAAATGCTTTCTTTGACAGATGTAAGCATAAAAAAAACAGTGTCATTCTTCTCTTGCTTTGGTTTAATCAATGATTATACAACAACCACAAAAATGAAGCTTTGAATGCCGTTTCTAGATGTGCTGTGTGAACCATAATGTGCTGAACAAAGAATCAAAATTGTCAGCTGAATGATACGCATAAATTTTCGTTATCACAGGAATAAAATTTATGTGAAAGTTATGGAAAAAAAATATCCGTAATCCGAAGTGGAAAAGCCACAAATATACTCTAAAATTTCTATAAATAAAATCATTTAAGTTTTAGGGACAAATATACAGATGGACACGACAATTGAAATATCCTACTACTAAAAACGTAGTTTACGGATCATAAAGTCAGTAGAGCTTATAAAATTCTTGACACTGTTTCTGATCAAGTAAATGAAGAGATTTATTATATATAAATATTTCCGGATATAATAAATTTCTTTCATATCTCATGCTGCACTGGAAAATATTTAATATGGTCCCTCCTGCCTGTGTAAGAGTTTGCATCACCTACGCCATATTGCTTTTATGTCACATGTTGATGACGTTTTCATGTGTTGTGTTGTCAGTTTTAATCCTGAAGTGATAGCAAATTGAACGTTGTGCACAAAATTGAATAATTTTGATTATGTATAATGCATAATAAATGACACGAAGTTTAGCACTGACTTCTTCATTATAAACTATATAATTCAATCGGAACTATAATATGGACGGGAAGGATGTGGTACGATGGGATATGGGCGGGAGCGGTTTGGTAAGATCGTATATTGGCCGGAGGATTGAGGGATGATGGATGATGGGATGTAAGGTGATAGGATATTGTTGGGAGAGATGGGATATGGGCGGAAAGGATGTGGGAGTATTGCAAATGAGCGGAAGGGATGTGGGGAATGGGATATGGGCGAGAGGGAGGTCTGGGAAGTGCTGTGAGCTAGAGGGGTGGGAGAGACGTGGGGGAATGGAATATGTGGTAGAGGGGTGTGGGCGGAAGNGGAAGTGCTGTGAGCTAGAGGGGTGGGAGAGACGTGGGGGAATGGAATATGTGGTAGAGGGGTGTGGGCGGAAGTGGTATGAGAGTGAGGGATGTCGGTGGACGAGATTTAGGTGAAAGGAATATAGGAGAGGGATTGGGACGTGAAAGGGAGGGATGGGGGGGGGAGTGAGTTGAAGAGGAGGGGGTGAGAAGGAAAGCGACGTGGGCTGTATGGATACTTTTTTTAACTATTTCTAATTCACTTGTTGATTCTGTAAACAATTTTATACAATTTCAATTTTAACCGATAGATGCATTATTAATGTTAGGCGGGCAAATTATCTCTATTATTGATTAGAAAACATTTTTTTATCGGATGGTTATGTTTGCGATGTATACCTAAATGACATAGGCAATGCGTTGTCAATTTATGATATTGCAACAGCGTATTTGCGTGATGCAAACTCCTACACAGTCAGTCCAGTTGGCCAAGCCGTGTATACAAATTGCTACACAGGCAGTCCAAGATGATCGACTTTGTAGCTATGTTACCCTTATGGAGATTTTTTTGAAACAGTATAAACCAGCAACCATATTGTCTTTTGGGGTAATTCATATTATAAATGAAAGACACAGTTGTCGAGACCAAAGTCACGAGCCCTTGACCTTAGCCGCTCAAAACTACGTTAGTGGTTTGGTTTCAAAAATGGGCGATGCAAATTCCTACACAAATAGGTATACATGAGATATACCCATAGTCGTTATTAACCTAAACTAAAACGTTTAATAACATGTTCTTATATCTATTCATTAACTAATGCCTGAAATAATATAAGAACTATTATTTTAAGTCATTTCAGTTGGTAGTATTTTCGAATTATAAATAANACTAATGCCTGAAATAATATAAGAACTATTATTTTAAGTCATTTCAGTTGGTAGTATTTTCGAATTATAAATAAAAGAAAAGATGTAAAAAATAAACAATTCGTATTTGTATAACATTCATTGAATCTTTCTGTCGAGAAAATGCACCAATACAAAAAACACCATGAAAGCTACAAAAACAATNCTAATGCCTGAAATAATATAAGAACTATTATTTTAAGTCATTTCAGTTGGTAGTATTTTCGAATTATAAATAAGAAAAGAAAAGATGTAAAAAATAAACAATTCGTATTTATATAACATTCATTGAATCTTTCTGTCGAGAAAATGCACCAATACAAAAAACACCATGAAAGCTACAAAAACAATACGGACCTGTACACAACAAAATAATTTGTGGCGTTGTATAGTATTATATTCAGTAGTGGAATTATTTGTGGTTATGAATATAATTTCAATATTTGAATTTACATCATGTTCAAAATTGCACAAAAAAATTTTAAACTGCTATGCTAGTGAATCCAAACTCAATTTTTACCTGATGAATATAAAAAAGCATTGTTACAAAATTCCCGACTCAGAAGTGCTCCACATGTATACCCATGGAGTGTTAAAAAAGTAGTGTCCTTGATCTTTGGATTTGGTTTAATCAGTCAATTGTCAATAAGTACAGAAATATTACAACAAAAATTTCCAGTATACTGAAAGCTACTATTGAGTAAACATATACCTAAATACATTGCAGTAAAAGAAGTTAATCCTTTTGTATAATGGCTTTTTGGTTCATTCCAGTCGTATTAACTCTAATTTTTCTACTCTTCATCATAATCTATGAAAAGAGACAAAAGCAATTCTTCGAGTCGAAAGGTATTCCTTATTTTGGTAATGGAATTATTCGACTTTTCAACAACAGTCTTCGTGGCATCAACTTTATTCAAGATTTTCATAATCAATACAAGAGAATGAAAACCAGAAATATTAAGTTTGCTATATCAGTCGATTTTGCACAACCTTCATTGATTATTTCTGACGTTGAAATGCTCAAACTTATTCTTGTGAAGGATTTTGACCATTTTGTTGATAGACGAAATTTTGCTATAAGCAAAAATGATTGGGTTTTCAAAAGAATGTTATTTGGTATGCGTGGGGAGCCATGGAAACAGTTGAGAGCAAAGCTAAGTCCTACATTCACAACAGGAAAAATAAAACGAGTTTTTAAGCTTTTTACCCAAAGTGGAAAAAAATTTGTTAAATTTGTTGAAGAAGAAATGGCAAANATAAAACGAGTTTTTAAGCTTTTTACCCAAAGTGGAAAAAAATTTGTTAAATTTGTTGAAGAAGAAATGGCAAATTCAAAATCTGGAGAAATTGACCTCACAAATGGATATTCCAAGTATACGATGGATATTATTGCCTCCGCTGTTTGTGGAATTGACAGTAAGGCATTTGATCAAAAAGAGCCTTCATACTTTGAACAAATGGGAAAAGCACTACAGTTTAAATTTGGTGGGNGTAAGGCATTTGATCAAAAAGAGCCTTCATACTTTGAACAAATGGGAAAAGCACTACAGTTTAAATTTGGTGGGTTCCAAATGTTGAAGTTTGTGTTAATAATGATGTTACCAGCAAGAGTGACAAATTTACTGGGATTATCATTTTTTGGACCAGAGGTATTTCTTTTATTCTTAATACTATAAAAAAAAGGTTTCTTAATATAATTTCTTATAAAATGACGGAAAATGTTAAACGTTAAATCAGAAATCAGAAATTCAAATTGTTCTACTATTAAAACAAGATAGTTATGAGGATGGGTTGTTGACTAGGTTTCGTTTATTGCTTTTGTTCCCATTTGTAACCTTCTTTTGATTTTTATTGATTGAACGAATTATTATTAAAAGTAAGTTTATTTGTAACTAACAAATATTAAGTATTTCTACACAAAAATATTCATTATATGAATTTGGAAATAACGCAAACTTGCACTTTTCATAACAACATACCGTATTTATACCAGTTAGAGAAGTTCCTAATGCAAGCTATACCTCCCATTGAATCTGCTGAGTTTATTCAAATTTTGAAATAGAATTGGCCATCAACTCAAACCGCGGTGTTTAATGGAATAAATGTTTATATAATTAAGTATAATGTGACATTTCAACTTGCATTGTATTCTCTTCAAAGGATGCAAACATTCATATTACTTAACCTTGACAGCTCCATCGGTGTGTAAAATACCTACCACCCTAGCAGAAATGCGGATTTTGCAAAAAAATTACATTGTGGAATTTTTATGGTTTCCATGTAATCCTCGTTTGTACATTAAGTTATTACAATAAATTTACTCAAAGCAGCGTTGCCGAACAGCAGATTTTACAGAATTTTTAGAAAATATTTTCTTTACTTTTTTTTTTACTTTCTTTTTGGTAAAAAGTATGTAACAATATTAAAAGGAACAGAGGTGGGAAGGTATCTATATTAAGACTAAAGATAGAAGATTTCTTCTAATTGTTTTCCTTTTGGTAAAGTTCCCAAAATGGAGATGGCGTTTCCNAACAGAGGTGGGAAGGGATCTATATTAAGACTAAAGATAGAAGATTTCTTCTAATTGTTTTCCTTTTGGTAAAGTTCCCAAAATGGAGATGGCGTTTCCTCGCTGAACTGCCAGACTGATTCGTTGAATCAAAAACGATGTAGAACGAGGTTCTCCGGAAGCGATTTGAATATAATTGCCGTTGATTTAGAAAATATTGTACGTAAAACTCGTCAGCAAAAAACCTGTCCGGACCATCGGTGTGCAATAGATTGCACACCTTTTCTGCCGAACTTTCGTTCCGGAACATCGTGTGCGACAAATTGCACCCCCCCCCCTTTCTGTACTAATTTTCCCGTTTTTGGTGTGCAATTAATTATTTACCGATGGTCCATACCATACTTTTGAAGGGTGCGGAGCTGTCAAGGTTCAGAAGGAAGTATTAGAAACAGTCAAATTTACCTATTTGAAATTGAAGTTTGTTTAGTCAAAAAGTTAGAAGGTTACTGATGAAATTAGTTTTCAAAGGAATAATAAATAACTTTTAGCCAATGAAAGCTTTTGCAGTGGTGAAAGCTTTGTGAATTTTTAATTTGTCGCAAGATTAACATTAAACCACGGTTTGCACCTGCTACCAGGTATCTGGAATAGTGCTTATAATTTGCACATATTTGTTTAAAAACATGCTAAACTAAGTCGCGATTGTCGCTGTCCAGGGTATCTCTGCGCTGATGCTTAGCAAACGCAAAAATCAAACATTGGAACTCTACCAACGATGTATGAGTGGTAATTACATAAAATTATTATTGACGACAATCTCTCAAAATTTGAGCATTTCACCACGTTTCTAAGCCTCATACGTCATCCAAGGTCAATCACTGGAACTTTACAAACCTTCTTTGTAAGCCAATGAGCAGGTAGCTAGAAGAATAATGGAATATCTATAAAAAACTGTGATGACAAAAGATGTCAAATCCCTAACGAATATTTCAATAAGAAACGGCCAAAAAATTGAATAAATTCAATCAAAGTATTTCATAGAATAAATCCAGAATTAATATTTTATCTCCACATGATAACTAGATTTCATTAATTCAAATTTTTTGTGACATGTACTTTAAATGATAAAAATATCTAAACAACCGATACAAGAAAAGTTAATTAAAGTGCATGTTTTAAAATAATAATTCTGGCAACTTTTCTGAATAATATTACACAAGTTACTTTTCTTGTAATTACAGCCTGCCTTATATAACACACCCATAATTGCGTCCTCACCAAATTCTTGGTAAATAAATATAGTGTGTATTAGTAACGAATGAACATCCATTGATTTACTCAGAAAATATATGGTACTTCAATTTGTTCATCGTGACGATGAAAATAGTTTTTGCACAAAATCTGCCTTTTACAGTAACTGTTACTGTTGTGTTGTCTGATTGATATAATCACATTTGAATGAGTGGCACTTTACCCAAAATCCAGAATCAGATAATGTTTTCTTTTCNGTCTGATTGATATAATCACATTTGAATGAGTGGCACTTTACCCAAAATCCAGAATCAGATAATGTTTTCTTTTGGTTTTCAATGGAAAATAGGGAATAAAACATTGTGTGCCAATGCAGAAAAACTTTTTCTTTTAGTTTGAACTGCATGGATTAGATGTATTTATCCGTTTACATAAAATCAAAATTTGTGATTAAACCATCTGCACAAGCTAGATTAAAAAGCCATTGTTGCAAAATTTCAGCTTTTCCCAAATAGGATTCAGCTGTAATTTATAGAAAGTCGTTGCGTTGTTTTGTTTGAATTAGTCACCAGTGGGTAGAGCTACAGAATTCGTGCATGTTTCACTAGATCTCTGATGGCTGTAGTCAAAAAAATTTTTCCAACCAACGCTCAAATGGATTCTTAAAAAGGAGAATTATTTTTATTTGAATGAATTCCGCTAGACAAAATTCTTTTTTACAGAATATAGTATAAGAAGAAAGGAGATACAAAGAGCTTGCTATAGTTGATGCCCAGTTGCAGCTCTCACATTATAGTATGGTGCGCCGGGTTAGAAGTTTTATCCTACTCAGAATTTTTTTAAATAAATAATTAACATAAATAATTATAGTTCGTAAATAAGGGGTCGGGATAAAAGCACTATTAAAAAAAACTGTTTAAACTTCAACATAATGTGTATTGGTGCAATATTGATCATTACAATAAAACACTTTTTGTTTTTTCATTGAGGGTATTCCTGATTTTGGTTATAAGATAAAAACTTGTTAACTTTTAAATATTTTTATTTTATAAAAAGGTGACATCATTTTATACGTCTGTGATTGGTCTGATTATTTTTTCTCTCCGTTAAAGTTGAATAAGCTCAGGGGCATCTTTTTGCTTTTTGTTTTTATTGTTAAAATGCAAATAAATAACGTCAACTGAGGAGGAGAAAGGGTCAAACTCACACTTTTTATTTCATGTTGTAGTTGAAGAGATGTATGAGAGAATTGAAACTTACTACTTTGTGGTCTCAGCTTTCCTCTCATGTATTCTCTCAACTACAACATTCAAAAGAGGCAAGGGAAATTTTTGTAATAACAAAGTCAAAAATAAATGTCAACATAACAACATTTGACTTTTTACCCCTCCCAATATCCTCATTATATCACTTATTAAAATATATCAAATAAAAATTTAACACTTAACCAGGCGATGTGGAATACCCTCATTATTCTGACAATGTCTTTTTATTTATAATCGTTTTAGAGTCTGGATCAGTGTTTTATTACCCTTGATTTGCGCCGTTTGCCAACAAATCATAAATTAAATTAAGAAATTTTGGTTTGTCTGCGCTTTGCCAACGAAATTACACACACTAAGAAGTTGTTCAAATAAAAATTTTCATGCAATCTGTTTGCCGTCTTGAAATAATTTTTTCCGAAAATTATGGTAAAGTGTTGGTTCATATTTCTTTGTTAGGCTTGGATATACAAGCATTGAGTTTTGCAGTCTAAATTTACGTTTAACTAAAAAAAATTGTTCTCTAACGTAAATCCTAAGGATGCGGCTTAATACCACACATCAAGTTGGAATGGGTTTTAGTAAAATAATAAAACTAATTACTTGAATTTTGTAGAACAGCATAAAGCATAGTTGAAATGAATTTTCAATTCATCTATTAAACTCATAAGTGTATTTAAATTACTTGTCACTTTAAGGAAAAATAAAATTTTTGAACTTCTAACGCGTAATTAGCATACCCAATTTGTAAAATATTTTTACTCTGATTTTTTTTCTTTCTAAATCACAATGTTTAAAATAAAATAATCACATTTAGTTTATTTTTTGATTGGGTCAATAGCTTCTTCTAAATGTAGTGTGTGACGACATTAACACGATTCCTCTAAGCATCCGTTGAACGAGTTCCAACGTTCTAGTTATTCTTTTCAACGCTGTTGTTATTTCAACGCCAGATAAGCTATCGTCGAAACTTGTTAGGATAAATCTGGAAGTGTGTTATGCTAGCTTCAAACATCAAACTTTAAAAAAAATATTTTTAGAAAGTATGGTAGGCTGAATTCTCAGTTGGTAAACTTGTCACTGCCGCTTCCAGAAAATTATAAAAGACATCAACTNAAGTATGGTAGGCTGAATTCTCAGTTGGTAAACTTGTCACTGCCGCTTCCAGAAAATTATAAAAGACATCAACTTATTGTATACAATTTGAGAATAAGATAGTAATTAATAAATTGACTTTTAGGTGACGGAGTTCTTCACAAACGCAATAAAATCTTCAATTCAGCAACGGCAAGAGACAGGAGAGAAGCGTGATGACTTTCTTCAACTGATGCTTGAAGCTAGAACGGGGAAACTAAAATTAGATGATGGAGAGTTGGAAGCATTTGAGAAAGACGCTGTGATAAGTCCAAGTTCTGAAGATGGAAAGATAGCTATTGCTGAGTTACTGGATGACGATGCGATTGTTGCAAATTGCATTCTCTTTATACTCGCTGGATTCGATACACTCCAGTCACTTTTATTATTTTGTGCCTACCTACTAGCTCTCCACCAAGACGTGCAAGAGAAACTAAGAGAAGAAATTGATTCCGTCCTAAGTGAAAACAATGGAGAATTTACATATGACAAATTGAGTACAATGACTTATTTGGATATGGTCATTAACGGTAAGTCAACGTTTGATATATGTAAGTTTAGAAATTGAGTAAAAACACTATTCTTATCAGCAAACACGATTTCCTATTTTTGTCAGTTGTTTCAAATCGAAATGAAAATGACATAAATTTGTGTAAATTTGTACTCATGAGTATGTTTATGAATCTTTGTTATAAACATTACATAAATTACAATGTCTTAAACGTTGTTATATATTTATCATATTGTTATAAACAATTTTATATATTTATCATATTGTTGTAAAACTTGTTATATATTCAAGAAAGTTTCATAAAAATTAGTAAGAAAGATACAGTTTCAAATTCTTTTTCATTGTCTAAAAATTTGCCTAATGTGTCATTTTAAGTTAAAAATATAATTATTTTGACGAAATTTTTTTGAATACACTAGTAATGATAAATTTACTTTTGCAACATGCAACCTCAGTTGGATTACACCAAACGCTGCTCACTTATTACTGCGTATAGAAACGTAATACTTGACTTCTTTTTAGTAATAGGTTGCGTTGGTCTGAAAATATTGAGCACCCTTTGGTATAATCCTACATGGAGCCACGGAATCTGCAATCAATAGCTAATTGCTAAGATCATCATGGCATAAAACACATGTATTAAACTGTGTGAGAAATGTTGCTTTGAATTTCTCTAATCTGCCTTTGACTGCTGAAACGAGGTTCCAAAGTCAAAAGTCATGTATTGGAAATTCGGCTCTAGGGTGGAATTTCCAATATATTGTACTATTTGATTTTCAAACTCGAGTCACGAGAACCTGAGTCACTGTGAGCTCATGATCAAAAATTGCAGTGACATTTCCAATGAAAAGTGAGCTCTAGTTCATGAGAACTCTGATTCACGAGTCGAAGTGACCTAAGATCACAAATAAGACCATGCACTAATGTACTTTCACATTCAAATTTAATTTTGAAGTTGTTCTAAAGTGAACAAAAAGTGGTTTATTTATTGTTAATGTATGATTATTCTTAGGAAACACTAATACTGAAACTAAATTGATAATTACTGTATTGCAAAATTAAAATTGCGATACGTCAAACAAGCGGTTATCTAGTACTTCCGATATTTTGTCAGGTGCTCAGAACAACACAACAAATTCAAACTCCAAAATTTTTTTCTAAGTCCAAAATTTTGATTTTGGGTTCCACTATAACCCAAGAAAACTCTTCTACAAAAGTTGCTCAAAATGAAAATCTGAACAACTTTTTCAAATCACAATTTTCTCTGTGGTGACCCATTCAGGTCAAAAGTCAGGTCAAAGGTCAGGTCAAAGTTCAGGTCAATTTACATTGCAGTTATGGGTGAGGACAAGGTAAATTTGTTTTATGAAAAAATTTTCCCTTTTTTTCGCATAGAAATCCGTTTTAGGACATTCTGAAGCGATTCTGAAATTTTTTTGTAAATTTTTTGTTTAGAAAATTTTCCAATTCCAAAAATTGACTTTAAAAATATTGTACTTATAAAAGAAAAAAACCGACGTTTGAACTGTACAGAATCGTAAATTTCCATAGGGTTTTGCCAATCTTTGAATCCAGAAATTGCGACTGACCTCATCACAAACCTTCTTCTGATTTTATTTTGAAACCTGGTAAACCTATCAAGTCTGAGTTGATTAACCATTGTTACAATCTATCAAGATCACTTTTCGAACCTATTAGCTGAAAAGGTTCAGAAATTGTGACTCGAGGTCGTCTCAACCTCGAGTTCTATAGTCATTACTCATTAGCAAGGCTGACCAAAAAATTCNTGCGATTAAAATCGTAAAAAATGCAATTTAGTGCGATTCATTTTCTACAGAAAATAGCATTAAAGTTTAATGGTAATACATATTTAATGCTGAAAAAACTAATTTAGAAGCTAGAAAATGATATTATTATTCAGATTCCATTGATTAACTATTGGTTAAATGACCAAGTAGTTCCAACTTCAAACTGAAGTATTTCGATGAGGGACCAATCTGGCGCCTTGATACTGATTTCCAGCACCATGTATCCCTATGCCAATTAAACAGTAACTAAAATTAATTCCTGGAATTTCCCAAATTAAAATGAAATCGATTATTATATTTTCCCTAACTGCCGATTTTAATTAACCGACCGGGCATTTAAGGATTAACAAGCTATTATAATCGAATTGAAATACTAATCCATGTTCAATTTCGGTTTCATTCTTATATGTGGGTGTCTCAAATTTAAATATATTTAAATAAATATAATATACATAAATCCCAAATTTTTCGTCGATGAAGTTTATTCTGTTGAAATACAGATCCGCCAATGTTGCTGATAATTATAAATTGTTTTGATTTTGTGAAATAAAATGTGCATTTACAATTCGTTCTACAGTTGTAAGCTAAAGTCAAAATGAAAACAATGTTCTTTATTTCTATTGTGCTTATGAACATAGCCAATAAGTTCATTATGCCTTAACCTTGCGCTGGAGGACAGTTAGCTGTGGTTGGGCTCTACCGAGAGGTTAACTAGTTTACAATGCTAAAGTTGGCCTAAAGCTCAAAGTGAGCACCATTAGTAGATTACTAATGAGTCATTAGTAATTTGTAATTGACTGTTACTCTCGAAGTCAACATCATCGTGAACTCGAGATCTAAATCTGTTCAACTCGTCTTCTCTTTAGTCATTGGAAATTTGCATCATTGACTTTGACTGCTGAAATGAGGTTCCAAAGTCAAAAGTCATGTATTGGAAATTCGGCTTGCACCATAACAACAAGGCTCCACCAATTTCATAAATGGGCGCTATTCTAATTCCTCCATTAGTTTGCGTCTATTTTTACAAATATTTAATCATTAAACTAATTGTTCATTTTACATTGTAAGCGATGGAATATGTTATCATAAACATAAAAGTTTACCTCTGCAATGTTTGTTTGTCCGGTCTCTTTATACAATATGTATGCTTAAAAATAAGTCTATCTCAGTCCTCAGTTAGATATGTTATGTGGTTAGCAGCGAGGCTCTCCAAGTGGAGGTACTGGGTTCGATTCAGACGGTTGTGTGCTTTTTTTTTTTTGAGGTTAAGTATTTTTGATTTACTCTCTTCATTCTATTAACTTTCCGGCAGACAACCCCCCCTACCCAATTGTCTACGACCCCCTAAAGTCATACACATAAAACGTTACCTCTGTGTGTCTGTTTCTCGACTGAAAAAATTTTCTGAGCCGACATTTTCTGGACTTCAAATTTTGACAACCCCCATTACCTAAAGGGCATGTGTGGAGTCAGAAAATATAATTTAAAAAAATTCCAGAATGAAGGGGAGCAGGGGGGGGGGGGCTAGGTTCTGAAGTTTAAAAAATGGGTTTCAAAAACCTTCGTCAACTTTTTCATTTATTGACCGATTCCGATGAAATTTTGTATGAGCATACCTAATCGCATTCCCCAGGTGACATATTTTTTAGTTTTTCATAAATTTGATTTTTTGAATTTTTATTAAATTTTGAAAAGAGGATTTTTCAAAAAAAAATTTTTTTGATCATGTTAGGTATTGTTCAACTCCTACTACTCACAGAAGGTTTTTTCCCTATAATTTTTGGCCAAAAGTCCAAACGCTGCGAATTAGCTTTGTGTTGGCCTAATCCACTTTAGTATACGTAAATTTGAATGAAAAACGTTATCGTAAGCGAAAAAAAATTGAATTACCCACGTATTAGAATGGATGAACGTTATGTAATTTTATGCATCCGTCTGTAAACCTTTTTCTTCACAACGTTTCTTTCTCCTACTGACGATTTTACTTAAGAACGTTATTGCATATAGTCTGATATAACTTAAATGATGTTAATCAGATTTCTAGAAATATTTAATAAAAGTTGAATATGCATATATAAATTTGAAATTATCCACGCTTCGTTTTCACAACTTACAGTAAATATGGAATGAAGAGCTAACACACATGGGTGTTTGAGGTTCGGTGAACCTTGAGGTTCGGAAAAATTTCATCGAACCCTGAACCGAACCGAACATTATTCGATACAGGTTCGGCTCGGGTTCTATATTTTTTAATTAGTTACGGGTTCGGCTCGGTTCGACAGGATCTAGATTCGGTTCGGGTTCGGTGCGGCCTTAAATTTTTGTACTTAGGAATCGGTTCGGTTAGGTTCGTAGCTGAATCTGGTTCGGTTCGGTTCGGGAAGTCCGGCGAACCTGAATGTTTGGATATTAAATGGGGCAAGGTTCGGGATGGGTTCAGTGCAGGTTCGGCTCGAGAGAGTAAATATTAAAGTAGAGTCGGGTTCAGTTCTGTTCGACAGAGTCGAGGTTCGGTGCGAGTTCGGTGCGCTAAAGTAAAATTTGAAATTGGTTTGGGTTCGGCTCGGTTCGATATAGTCGAGGTTCGGTCCGGATACGGTGCGGCAAATTTTTTGTGGACTAGATTCGGGTTAAGAAGGTTCGGCAAACCTCAAAAGCCCATGTGTGAGCTAAAGTAAAATTCTAAAGCTGCCTTTCATAGACCGTCTTTACAAAAGTTACACTAAAAATCCCTTTTTATTTGTTTCATAATTTCAGTTGTTTATTTTCGACAAATAAATACCACAGAAATGAGTAACCATTGGTAAAAATATACCATTCATAAAGAAAAAATAAGAATTCATTGATTCTGTAATTTTTATACTTCGTAAATTATTGAATTTAAACGGTATAAGAATACCCAAATAACTAATTGCAAGAGAATAATATTATGCGTAATATTATTCATTATTATAAATCGACTATACACAATGTATCGAAAAAGAGCAACGCGGTTTTCATTAAGTGCGCCTCTTCGAAAGGTCATAACTCCTTACGGTTTTGACATGGGCAGCTCGTGGCAGCTGTAAACAGATCATGGTGTGCACATAATTGTGTAATATTCAATTACTGTCTTTGAGCCTGGGGTTTTGTGGGGTTTTAAATAAAAATCAACTAATGTACTTCCATGTTAAATCTTAACTTGGAAGGGCCGTCGCTACTGGATACTTCAACCAAACCTCACCAAATTTTATGAGTAATTTCTATTAGCCCTACTTAATAATTTGTAGTGATCAAAGCTGGAATTGATATAGATGAAAAATGACACTTTTGGCCAAAAATTATAGAAAAAAACCTGTGCTACCATAGTAATAAAAATTAAAATATATAATTTTTTTTTTCAAAACTTAATATTTTTTATGGTTTATTATCACGTTAGTCTGAGATTCTTTTCATCCTTTGCGCCATCTGCTCTGTGATACACCAATTGAGCCAAAAATTTGCATTTGAATTTTTAAAACTAATACCAAGGTGCCATATTTTTTAGTTTTTGAAATGTTGCCTCTTTGCTCTTTCTATTTTATTTAAATAATATAAAATTTCTTTTTGTCATATGAACACTTGGACCATGTAGGGTCTTATTTGACACTTAATGCTTTTATAAGTAATAACTGAACACAAGAAATAACATTTTGACGAACCATCAAACTTATTTTTATAAAAAAATTGCTTTTTTTTCTTCTAACCATTGGTGTTACGTTACTTTGAGTTTTTATATGGTAAAAAAAAATATTTTTGAAATTTATTAAAAATCGAAAACGCAAAATTTTGAAAAACTAAAAAATATGACACCTTGGTATTAATTTTAACTATTTAAATACTCAGACTAACAAAATGACAAAGCATAGAAAGTAATTTTTTTTTGAATTTTTTTTAATATTTTTATTTTAGCTCAAATAGTTTGATGCGTACAGTGCTGCTCCCAAGAGTAGTAGAAGTTGAACAATACCCAACACGATCAAAATGTTTGTTTTTTACATACTCTTTTTCAAAATTTAATAAAAATTGAAATAAATAAAAATTTTGAAAAACTTAAAAATATATGGCAGCTTGGAATTAGTTTTAACAATTCAAATACAACTTTTTGGCTCAATAGGTCTATCACAGAGTAAATTGCACAGAGTAATCCTAAGAATCTCAGAAACAGAACGTCATAATAAAGCAAAAAATGAATACCGACTAATACTTTTTTCATTATTGTGATAAAAGTTTGACGCCCGCGGCAGCGCTAGCCGGCTCGCGAGCGAAGCGAGCGCCGGCTAGTTATAAAATAAAAAAGGTGGGGTTTAGATTTAATAATTTAATTAGAATACATACTTTATACAATTTTAGAAAAGTCACTCATCTTGGATAAGTGATAAGGCATTGTCTACGTTACGTCAAAACGGACGTCAAAAACGTCAGCTCATAACAGTAATAAAGCGTGTTTTTTATGATAAATTTGCAAATTTAAGGAGTGTATATACTTTTTGTTTTTAAGATTTCGAAATTTATCAAATAAATTTGAAATAAAAAAGAAATTTTGCATCAAATATGATATAGCACAAATGGAACTGCTTAAAATATTTATAAATAATATAAGTTTGACTTTTTAAGAAAACATTAAAATTTGAATTTTTATTTTTATTAGACCAATAAAGTACAATCGAGCCTTTTCTATTTTCATACTCTTCGTGCTAATTCTGTCATTACGAGTATAGTAACTTTTAGTGAGTCAGTCAGAGCCAAATTTAGCTCGTTTAAAAGTAGGTGAGTCATAGCCAGATTGACACTCATGAGCGTATTCAGAGTTGAAAGTAACCCTGTATTTAGCATAACCTGCTCCTGAGTTGGGTATGCACAACCTGCTGAGTCAACTCCCTGTGTCCAGTTTTAGTGAGTCAGAGTGAGTGAAACACTAAAAAAAATTTAACGCGGCTTGTAAATCCGATTTAAGGGCTCCACTTTCATTAACCAGCAAAAGTGTTTTACATAATTCACAAATAAATATTATATAATATACATGTGTAGGATGAGTACGACATGAATTGAGTGCAATGATAAGTATTTTTTAAATTCAAATTCAAGAATATACATCGTGCAATGCGTGCAAAGGTAAATAAGGATATCGTTGTTTTTATTGAATAATATATAAGAAGTTAACAGTTAATAGTCTTTATGACTTCAACACATTTATACGCAAAAAGTCCGAACATTAAAGGTCAAAAAGCCTCATTGCTTTGCCACATTTTTACGCAAAAGTGCGAGATGGTATCATTTTCTCTTATTCAATCAATTTCACACATATTTTATGATATTTAGAAACTCTGAGGTACTACCCACCCGCAGCAGCAAGTGATCGTAGTTGCACAATGGACTATAAAATTCCCGGCACGGAATATATTTTGAAGAATGGCCAAATCGTCACAATCCCAATATATGGACTTCATCATGACGAAGAATATTTTCCAGAGTCTGAAAAGTTTGATCCAGAGCGATTTTCTCAACAAAATAAACAAAAAATCAATCCATATACTTTTATACCTTTCGGTCAAGGACCACGTAATTGCATTGGTGAGTTGATATAAAAACAAACTTTGTTACACAAAACAAAATTATTAAATATTATTTTGTCATACGTAGGTATGCGTTTTGCATTAGCAGAAGCCAAGGTTGTCATTGCTATGTTGGTCCATAATTTCAAGATTGAACCTTCTCCAAAAACACCTATTCCAATGAAATTTGCGAATACTGGATCTTTGAAACCAGATGGTGGATTATTTCTTTCATTGAACAAAATATAATAGTTTATTTGCATAGCTGAATTTATATCACACAAATTAATTAATGTTTATCAGAATAATAGAATGGTTCACCAAAATTATGATTTTGTGTATATTTGTCAATTAGGTCTACCAATTCATCCAGCATTCAATTTCGCCAATGCTGTCCAAAAATATTTTGTGTTCACCGATAAACATCATTATAATGGAGAGCAATTATAATGGATGGCTTAATGTGAATATCTTGTCCGTATGTACTAATTTACTATGGAGTTCGCAATTTGAAGACTTTATTACTTAATGAATAACATCGGCAGTTCTTGTAGACATTTAAGTGTTAAAAATATTGATTAGTAAGGATATATTTGTAAAACAGATGCTAGTTTAACTGAAAATCAAGCCTATTAATAAAACCTTTTTGAAAATTTCCGCAGGTTTAAAGCACTATCGGTGTTAACCTAATTCCAGTGTTCGGTTGAAAAAGTGAAACAAACTTTAAAATTTCTAATAGAAAATGTAACAACAGAACGATTGTATTACTAAATATAGTCAATTTTGATTAATGTTAGTTTGCGCTATTAAGTACTTCTTTCCATTAAAATTACTTTGAAAATTTTCTCAACAATTTTTTGTGCTTAAAATTTTTAGCAAACTTTTTTAATAACTTCTTGCAAAATTTTAGACAATTTTTAAGCTTTTATGGCACCACTTTGTTAAATTTAGTGGCAAATTTAACATAATTTTCATCATCGGTGTGTTGATAAGTGATCATAGAATTGAGTACTCAGACATGGTATTTTTTCTTACACTGGATCCTAGTTGAAGGCCAGGTTTAGACCCAGAGAAAACACGTTAGCCAGCAGATCGTCTGCAACAATTTGCCAAGTGGAAGGCGGATGAGTAGTAAGAATTATACGATCAATGTCATGTCACCATAGATATTATAATAAAATGTCCGCGAAAAAGCAACGAAACCGGTAAGTTTGGTTGATACAACAGAGAGTCATACAGCTCATTTTACGTCTGCTGTATTCATATGAATCTAGCAACTTATACGATCGAGTTACAAATACTACAAGAGGTAATGTTGCGTGTATACCGCAAGTCTTTCACGGACTACCTCTGCTTTGCTCTGTTCCGTGTCGCCAGCTTAGTCAGTACCTATTGCCAATTTTTAATATACCCATAATCACTTTTTAATCAGCTATTTCGGCTCTAGATAATTCTGAGTCGTTAAATTAAAATTAATGCAATGTAAAATGTATTGTGCAGCAACAAAATTCAAATCTCCCGACGCAGCGTTCATGTTCAAACCAGTAATGTTAATATAGTCAACTCTGTCCCCATTCTCGCCATATGTGTTCCCCAAAATAACACATTTCATTGTTTAGACGGAGTGGTTTCCCAATTTCAAATATACAATGTCACAATCTGGAAAGACATACAAAACCTTTCAGTCAGATCACTAATTTAATTAAGTTTGAACAAACAGTCTGAATCCAGGGACCTAAAGGGACGAAAAGATTGATCTGGTCTTTTTCCGCTTCTGGTCCTATCAATTTAATTCAACGGTCCTTTTATCCATTTTCATCTTAAACTAAACTCACATGCAGAGACAACATCTCTCAGTGAAATATGTATTGGATTCGTCAAATACATGATGGAGACGCGATATGCTACGACCACGAAAGAGAATAAACACAGAGTGATGTCCTTTCTCCAGTTCTTGGAAGACAGTTAGTTACATAGGATTATTTTTGGTTTATTTGGCCAGACAAAAAATTCCTACAATAACTGTTTTCGACGGTGAATTTTTTGTACTCAATATGTCGTCCATGGGGTTTTTTAACTAATGAGGGACATTTCCATGAACCGTAAACATTTTGAACCATTTCCTGGGAAACATTATTTCATTCATCTTCTCAAATTTTTCAAACACAAGCCATGGGTCTTGCTCTTCGCAAACGAAGCCTCTGTTTCAGGAATCCGAGAAAATGCATGTGACTAGTGTCAGGGATTCTTGCAGGTATTTCTGATTTCGGAATGATGATCATTCTCTCTCGGATTGTCAAATTTGCTGCGTAAGCCGTGCTTTTTTTTTGAAGTATGCGATGAGGATGCGACGTGATGGACAAATACTTTGTGCAGCTCGCCAGGGTACAATGAAGTCACACATTCTTCAATTTGTTGGATGGAAAGTGACCTATCTCCACTTTCCCTTGCGTCCCTCTCTTTCACTACCCAGACGACAAGTGCCCCCTTGAGGCGTCTGAAGTCTGGTTCCCATGCCTTACAAAATCTAGCATTTTCATACTCCTGGAAATCTGTGATTTCCAGGAGGGCGTAGAACTGTCTCCCCACCCCTCGTCCCGTCAACATCTCTCCCAAGACAGTCAATTTGGATTCCCTTTTTCCCAATTTACGTCCTGTGATAATTCGACCTCTGACCACACCCGGCCTTTGATAATTCCCCGAACCCCTACCAAAACCCAATCCCCACCCTTATCCCCATTTCCCTCTAACAGAAGATGGCAAGCCTTTTCGCTACTTCCGACCTCGAGTCTTCAAACTCGAGGTCAAGTTTCGTGTGGAGAAGACGAAGACCTCCACCTCTTCCGTCAAGCGAGTGCCACCAGCATCCACCCAACAACTTTATTTATTTGTTAAGGTTTTCAGAGAGTTGTAAAACTCTCGCGTAAGTCCAAAAACATAGTTATTAAAATTAAAAATTTTTGATTCTACGACGAAGCAAACACCGCTTGTCGCCCCCAGGTCATGTCCAAATTTTTTTACTCCTATCCTTGGTCATGTCGTTTTTCAGTAACCCCCACTCTCCCCTTACTCCACTCCTGATACAAGAGCTCATGTTACTTTCTTTCTCCACTTTCCGTTTCCTTATTTCGGTTTTTATTTCTAATTTTTCGAAGTTTCACCATCCTCATTGAAGTTCAAATCTGAGAAGTAGGCACGCATAGCATCAAGCAATCCAGTGACCGATATTTCCCGAAGTCCGAATTTGAGAAGTCAGTACATTTTTTTTTGTTTTTGTCCCAGTCCCAGCTGTGACTCCCGTAAGACAGTCGAAACCAAGGGTAGGCGCCTGAGCATGGATCCCTGTTTTTCCGTTTATGTCCTGATTTTCCATCATCGTTACTTTATCAAATACCGAATCTGAGAACCCCGCATGCGTAGCTAGACAGTCCAGCAACCGTAACTTCCTCTAATTCGAATAACCTATCTATACCTACGCCCACCCAAATTTTCCTTTCCAGCGCCGAGGTCGCCGCTTCCCCCACCCCCCGGGCATATGTTGGATGGAAAGTGACCTTTCTCCACTTTCCCTTGCGTCCCTCTCTTCCACTACCCAGACGACAGGCGCCCCCTTGAGGCGTCTGAATTCTGGTTCTTATGCCTTACAAAATCTAGCATTTTCATACTCCTGGAAATCTGTGATTTCCAGGAGGGCGTAGAACTGTCTCCCCAGCCCTCGTCCCGTCAACATCTCCCCCAAGACAGTCNCCCTCGTCCCGTCAACATCTCCCCCAAGACAGTCAATTCGGATTCCCTTTTTTCCCATTTACGTCCTGTGATAATTTGACTTCTGACCACACCCGGCCTTTGATAATTCCCCGAACCCCTACCAAAACCCAATCTCCACCCTTATCCCCATTTCCCTCTAACAAATTAAAGGTTTCAAAACATGTTCAATATAGTTTTTGGGGTTTATCTTAACTCTTTCTGGAACTTTGATCAACGGTACAGTCCTCCAACCCAACATACCACAAACAATAATGAATAGGTGACTAAACTTTTCTTTCTTGTGAGAAAAATATTTGTGATCCTGTTTCAATTAGCTCGTGTGGTAAATTCGTCTCATAACTACGGCGTCTAGAAGATAGAAGAGTGTTTCGTCAATTATTACAACATATTCGGACATTTCACCCGTCAGATACTCTTATGTAGCTTTTGGCAGTTTCTCTTTTAATTTTTGATACGGGATTGGTTTAGCGCATGATCGATGGGCTACCTTTAAGTTTTTTCTTCAAAACTGCATGGGTGTTCTACCAGACTATACCGTGGAACAATTTTTCTTTGCATTTTGATTGTGGTTTGGTGGGTTTTCTTTATCAGCTAAAATGTAAATTTTACGAATTTAGATGTTTTGATCGAATCTTACGAACATGTTGTTCATGAACAGTTTTTGAGGAAGAAAGTCTAACATGCTTGTGATTTCGTCGGTTTCTAATTCAGTTGAGGATGTTGGACACTGTGGACTTTGAATTGGACGTTCCTGACTTTTCCAACTGTGCTGAAAATCGATGCCTGGAAAACTCCCAAACCCGCTTTTCAATTTCGCAGTCTATTTTCTTTGGCATTTTGACTCGCTGGACAAAAAGCAACAACTTTTATGGGTACAAAAGATGTTAACGAATGAGTCTGAAAATATTTTAAAACATACAATAAAGAAAGTACAGCGGGATGGAAGATACAGTAAAAGCCATCTGACCAAATAAAACTAAAATAACCCTCTGTACTAGACGATGTACTTTATCGTCCCAAGTACAGTTACCACAGATTCTAGTACCTAGGTTCGCTGATTATATGGGACCCATCGAATTGGGTTCAGGTCCGGGCAAGTAAATAAGCATCTGTCAACAAGGAATTAGCATCATGGTGCCGTAATATGTTGAATTGTATTTTCACATTCGTGCTACTACCAGATCCAACCAATCAAATATACTAGAAACCGAAACGTCAAACTTGTGCTGCTTCTCATGAAGTGGGAGGCCGTTTGGTTATTGTGTTAGTGCGATACCTGAGAGTGAACCTAAATAAAAAACTTACTTGGAAAATGCATTTCTCGGCGAGAGTGAGGAGTTCTTACATTGCTCTCGCCTTGTGCCGGACGGCTATTCACAGATTCTGAGTCCTTAAATTTAGCGCGTGCCATTGGCTCTACACAGTTGTTGTCCTACCAGCACACAGTTGAGTGCTAAACTGGATTTAAGCTGTAAGTAAAACAAGTACTCTTGCTATAGTCCAACGTTTCCAAAATCTTGGGATTCGGAGCATGAGGGATGACCGCCTCGAAAAATTGTCTCTTGAACTTTTACACTTGTATTCATGATTCGGTTTTGCGTACCGTGTCCCATCTCCACTAGATGGAATTCATAGGATATTGAAACTAAATGCTGAAATGTAATTTCGCACGGAGTTGCAAATAAGCTAAACAAGGAAATACCAGAGATAGAATTCCAACTAGCTATATAACTTTCCCCTTTCCTTTGAACAAATTTATGGCAAGTATTAAAGAAAAGAAACAAAGGATATACTTGGAGTACCTTCTCGATAATCGGTTGGTTAACAGAAGGATCGTGATTGTTGGAACGTACAGGGACCGCATTCTGTCTCACAAAACCTTTCTACGGGAAAGCAGATCACTGTGTTCAACTGGAAATATACCCCGCATTTTTTTATAGAGAGATCATGGCAATCCTTGCAGTTCTCAAGTACTTGAACCAAAATGTGCCAGTTGGTAAAAATATAAAATGCTTCATCGATTCAAGTATTGATATAGTCACATTTCCGTATAGGAAAACAGCCCGAACTGGATAGTGAGAGTGATGGCGCATTAGATGGCTTAGCCACTACTTCGGAAGTTGCAAACTGGATACCCACTCATCTCATTTGGAAAATGAGTTGACGATCCGGCTAAGAAATGGATATGAAGTTACATGGTAATGCATCGTCCGTTCCAGAAAGCTCAAAATTTTTGGTCAGTGAGCCATTTGTATCTGGATGAATAAATGCCACTTGGCGGTAAGACTCCACTAAGAAAAGTGTAAAAGACTAACACATCTTACTTAGCCGTTCCAGATCAAACGCTAAATACTGTTGCGGTCTACGCCGAAACTCCATTTGGATAATGGNCATCTTACTTAGCCGTTCCAGATCAAACGCTAAATACTGTTGCGGTCTACGCCGAAACTCCATTTGGATAATGCTTTATGTGGTGAGAGGTCATTGCTTACTCAACCAGGATCTAAACAGGTGTAGATGATGACGCGCTATCATCTGTACATAAAAATGATGAAGATCGAGACCATGTTATATGCAGATTGGAGGTTTACACGACAACGGATACATTCCTGGTACTCGAAGACCTTATTTCACCCCCTTGTGCTTGATCCTACAATTCTCCTATAAGACCTTTGGTTTCAATGTGACCCATAAGGGAATTTTTAAATTACAACTGTCGTTGGACTGCCCGAAATAGACCAATTTCTTGGTCTGATTGATGTGAGTCGGAATATCCNCATCTTACTTAGCCGTTCCAGATCAAACGCTAAATACTGTTGCGGTCTACGCCGAAACTCCATTTGGATAATGGTTTATGTGGTGAGAGGTCATTGCTTACTCAACCAGGATCTAAACAGGTGTAGATGATGACGCGCTGTCATCTGTACATAAAAATGATGAAGATCGAGACCATGTTATATGCAGATTGGAGGTTTACACGACAACGGATACATTCCTGGTACTCGAAGACCTTATTTCACCTCCTTGTGCTTGATCCTACAATTCTCCTATAAGACCTTTGGTTTCAATGTGACCCATAAGGGAATTCTTAAATTACAACTGTCGTTGGACTGCCCGAAATAGACCAATTTCTTGGTCTGATTGATGTGAGTCGGAATATCCTAATAAAGAATTTTCCGCATTCTCCAGAATAAATTCATAAATAGGTGGAAACAAATCTAGGAATATCATATTCAGATAAGCAAATTCATCAACTTTGGATTAACTAAACCAAAAATACCTATGTGATGTTTATACGAAAGTTTGGAAAGTCTGGGATAAAACTAGGAGAAAGAGATAGAGTTCAGCAACAAATAGTTGAAGGTCTTAGTAAACTAAAAATAGCGAAAACAAAACACGAAAATGGTGGAATTGCTGAAAAAATGTCAGGATAAAAACTGTTAGCTTTATACTTTTATTTTTATACACACCAAAATTTAATTGCTAGATTAAATCTAGCGTAGAATTACTAAGCATAATCCAATATATTGTCAGCTAAGGATTTAGAGACTTGAGAGATATTCCAGATTTTGTTTTGTTTAATATCCACAATTTCAAAGAAACGCATACAGTAACAAATTTTGGTTTGCTGTAAAGCAAATTGAATCCGACCGAAATCAATCTTTGTACAGCCACTCCGTTCCACAAATGATCTGGCAACGAAGCACGACAAGGCGGATCCGACAGAATGTGATGAAATTTTCACCNGGGATTTAGAGACTTGAGAGATATTCCAGATTTTGTTTTGTTTAATATCCACAATTTCAAAGAAACGCATACAGAAACAAATTTTGGTTTGCTGTAAAGCAAATTGAATCCGACCGAAATCAATCTTTGTACAGCCACTCCGTTCCACANAACAAATTTTGGTTTGCTGTAAAGCAAATTGAATCCGACCGAAATCAATCTTTGTACAGCCACTCCGTTCCACAAATGATCTGGCAACGAAGCACGACAAGGCGGATCCGACAGAATGTGATGAAATTTTCACCAAATGTACTAAATTACCAAACGTAAAATACCAATGTACCAAATTATGCTAAAAATGATGTGATATGTCATATGGTGGGGCATGGCTTCGTTTGACCTCCACGTGTCACCAAAAATTGGACCAAGGCAAGTAGGGTATCGTTGGTAAGCTCTTGCCAAGCCAATCCCAAATATACAATGGTTTACCTCTTTGGCTCATTCCGTGATCTCTTCAGGTCAACAAATGTCATAAAAATTATTTATATAAACATTGTCAAATGAGGTGTAATTTGTAAGTTCTTGCCAAACTCAACATGAATAAATCAATGATGGAGACCTCTGGAGATCAGGGAAGGTCATAAAAACTATTGATTTGAACATATGGTGTCGTTTGAAGGCTCTCCAAATATCAACTTAGAATGTATGCTTCAAGACCTTGTTTGTGACCTCGGCCTGATATTCCATTATTTTCACAGCATTTCATGCAATAACAAGCATGTACTTGTCATTGCGAGGGCTTCTAAACGATAGCATAAATGGTTATGTTCAACTCAATGTTTTATAACCTTCCCTGACCTCTCACAGACAGATGAGTTAGAGAGTTCAACCATTGTGGAGGTCGTGTTGAGGTTGGCAAGAGCTTTCAAATGATACCCCTACCATGTCTTGGTCCAACGTATTCAATTATCTTATCTTTAGTGACCTTTGTCAAAGGAAACCATGCTTCACCCTGTGACATATCACATCAGTTTTAGTATAAGTAGGAGTACATTTGGTAAAAATTTCATCACAATCTGTCGAATCCGCCCTCCACCGTGTCTTTGCTGCCATGTCATTTCCAGCCACATGNGTAAAAATTTCATCACAATCTGTCGAATCCGCCCTCCACCGTGTCTTTGCTGCCATGTCATTTCCAGCCACATGTAAAAATTTGCACAAATGAGGAAAGTAGATCATTTATGTCTACGAATATAACGGGTGCAGCGGAAAAAAAGGGACGGACGTAAATTGAGAATTTACTATTACTAATCGCGCGAATTTCATATTAGTAGTATTTTTTTTGGATTAAGCGGGNATCAACCATTAGTGGAACCGTAAGGCAAATATTATGCTTTATCGAATGGAATTACATTCGGAATTTTATATTTTGATCAAAATATGAAATTTACATCAGTCCCTTTTTTTCCGCTGCACCCGTTAGTCGAAAAAAATTGGTGCTGATGTGTTTATGCAGACTNGGTAAAAATTTCATCACAATCTGTCGAATCCGCCCTCCACCGTGTCTTTGCTGCCATG
Organism: Holacanthella duospinosa; assembly: GCA_002738285.1. Classification (NCBI taxonomy): domain Eukaryota; kingdom Metazoa; phylum Arthropoda; class Collembola; order Poduromorpha; family Neanuridae; genus Holacanthella; species Holacanthella duospinosa. The sequence goes on from NIPM01000057.1 coordinate 695,879, forward strand.
TCATTTCCAGCCACATATAAAAATTTGCACAAATGAGGAAAGTAGATCATTTATGTCTACTAATATAGTCGAAAAAAATTGGTGCTGATGTGTTTATGCAGAGTTCGTGTACAGGAGTATTCAAGAGAAACTATAGTGCTTCCTCTCCCTTTGCACGAAAATAAACAGGGTGAGTTAATTATAAATCAAAAATTATAAAAGAAGTGAACAAAATTTCTAATAAAATTAATTATTTGGTATTATTTACAGCAATTATTGTCATGTCTGTTAGCGTAGATTCCTTGAAAAGTGGAAAAGGCATTATAAAGTATTTCTTGAATACCGCTGTTATATGGATGTCTCAAAGTTTTCCCTAGTTTGAACAAAAATGCCCGATTTACTTGAATTGATTCATACAGTATTTTTTCACTTTATTCCTATCTGACCATAGATGGGCATTGCACGAGTCCTCCAGACCTCCAGTCCTCCGACCTCTAGTTCTAATGGAAACCTCCAGACCTCTGACCTCCAGTGCCACTGGAGACCTCCAAACCTCCAGTCCTCCGACCTCGAGTTCCAATACAGACCTCCANCCTCTGACCTCCAGTGCCACTGGAGACCTCCAAACCTCCAGTCCTCCGACCTCGAGTTCCAATACAGACCTCCAGACCTCCAGTCCTCCGACCTCCAGTTTCAATGGAGACAGGGTTGCGAGTGGTAAATATCACTCGTTATTTACCAGTGGTAAACAGTGGTAAATAACGTTATGGTAAAAGTGCTATGCTGGTAGAAAGTGATAAATGGTAAAAACGATGGACTACTTGGTAACTTTTTGACGAGTTGTGAAAAAGAAGCTAGAGAAGAAAATAAATCTTTGATTTTGAGTTAGTTTTGTGTAAACTGAAGCCCAATAGCTTTGAGAAATCTTTACACACGTTTTAAATTCCGAAAGTCGTTACTCCCTATCTGCTAAACATCGATAATTCTCTGCCAAAGAAACTTGTCCACATCGGCTAAATGATGCAATAACACGAAACAAACGCTTAAATTTTTGCAATATTCCTATAGTTTTTTTTATATTTATAACTGATTTATCGCTAGAGCTTGAATAATACAAAAATAGAATATATTAAAAAAATTTCCAAGCGGTTAAGAAATTTTTACCATTTTTTTCCATTTTTACCACTTTTCCCGTTATTTACCAGTTTTACCACTGGTATGGTAAAAACTACTTTCTACCGGTAAACTCGAAACCCTGAATGGAGACCTAAACTCATCCGACCTCCAGTTACAATAGAATCCTCCATACCTCAAGTACCTCCAGTTACAATAGAATCCTCCATACCTCAAGTTCCTCCAGTTCCAATGGAGACCTCCAGACCTAAAGTCCTCATTTGTTGAAGAGATAGATAAAAAATAAAAAGGAAAACTAAACCGAGTGTAAGTCCTCCAGACATCCGACCTCCAATATTAGATGAGTCCTCCAGACCTCCAGTCCTCCGACCTCTAATATTAAACAAGTCATCCAGACCTCCAGACCTCTGACCTCCAACAATACACGAGTCCTCCAGGCCTCCAGACCTCCGACCTCCGACATCACTGGAGTCCTCTAAACCTCCGGTCTCCGACCTCTGGCTGTTTTTCAGTCCTCCGGCCTCCGGAGGCCGGAGACCGGAGGTCGGAGGTCGGAGGTCGCCCATCTATGTATCTGACACACTCCTAGAAACATTCTAAAATAAAAAAAGCTCAATTTGGTCTTTGCTGGAGAAAGTATGTTTCACACTTATGTCTACCTTACGTCGCTAAAACAATTTTTTCCTGTCAAGTGGCGTTGTTGTATACAAAGAACATGCAAGGTATTGTAATATAAAGTAGGGTAACAAAAATCAGATCTCCAAGAAGAAAGAGAAAAAAGTTATGATTTTTGGAAAATCAAGTGTTTTGCAACATAATTCTAAGACAACAACAACGGATATTCGTCTCAGAGTTATGTTTGAAAAACTTTACTGTCAATAAATCATAACTCTTCATCCGGTGATACTTAGAAGCCTTATCTTACACCAGTGTTATACTACTCTTCAATGTTGTTTAAAAAATGTAATAAAAAAAAAATTTCTTAACAAAGTTCATTTAATTAATTAATAAAACATGACCTTTCTCCAGTAAAAGTTATATAATTCTGACCAAGGGTATAGACCGATTCTTATTCTTTGTACATCGTACTTGTAGTAATTGTGAGTAGTTGAGCTCTACTTATCTCTTCTGTGGCAAGGTTAGATCATCTACATCATGAGCAATTCTTTTGTTATTGAATTCTTCGGCAGTGTTGTCACTCTAAGATTATAGTGTAACAAATAGACAATGAGATGAACATAAAGTAGACTCCTTGCTCATTTATTTCAAATTATAATACATTATTTAATTCTAACCATTGCAAACGATTCGTTGATTTTAATAAACAATGAGTAGTACACGTTTTCAGCATGTTTATTTCTTACCGTATTCCCTGTCATGCTACCGGTCTTGCAGTGTCGTGTCCACTTCGTATACGAAACGAAACGGAATGACACGACAACTTATCGTGTGNGTCGGAGGTCGCCCATCTATGTATCTGACACACTCCTAGAAACATTCTAAAATAAAAAAAGCTCAATTTGGTCCGCGCTTTGCTGGAGAAAGTATGTTTCACACTTATGTCTACCTTATGTCGCTAAAACAATTTTTTCCTGTCAAGTGGCGTTGTTGTATACAAAGAATATGCAAGGTATTGTAATATAAAGTAGGATAACAAAAATCAGATCTCCAAGAAGGAAGAGAAAAAAGTTATGATTTTTGGAAAATCAAGTGTTTTGCAACATAAATTCTAAGACACCAACAACGGGTATTCGTCTCAGAGTTATGTTTGAAAAACTTTACTGTCAATAAATCATAACTCTTCACCCGGTGATACTTAGAAGCCTTACCTTACACCAGTGTTATACTACTCTTCAATGTTGTTTAAAAAATGTAATAAAAAAAAAATTTCTTAACAAAGTTCAATTAATTAATAAAACATGACCTTTCTCCAGTAAAAGTTATATAATTCTGACCAAGGGTATAGACCGATTCTTNTTCAATTAATTAATAAAACATGACCTTTCTCCAGTAAAAGTTATATAATTCTGACCAAGGGTATAGACCGATTCTTATTCTTTGTACATCGTACTTGTAGTAATTGTGAGTAGTTGAGCTCTACTTATCTCTTCTGTGGCAAGGTTAGATCATCTACATCATGAGCAATTCTTTTGTTATTGAATTCTTCGGCAGTGTTGTCACTCTAAGATTATAGTGTAACAAATAGACAATGAGATGAACATAAAGTAGACTCCTTGCTCATTTATTTCAAATTATAATACATTATTTAATTCTAACCATTGCAAACGATTCGTTGATTTTAATAAACAATGAGTAGTACACGTTTTCAGCATGTTTATTTCTTACCGTATTCCCCCTCGTGCTACCGGTCTTGCAGTGTCGTGTCCACTTCGTATACGAAACGAAACGGAATGACACGACAACTTATCGTGTGTCAAATATAAAAACACGTCACGTAACGGAACGGTTTTTATCGTGTTGTTTTCTGTAAGGCAAGGTAACTTACCCTAGTAAAACTGACTTTCAAGTTAAGTTTGTCGACATCGGGTGAGTGAACACTTTGAATAACAGGAGTCTCCCAGTGATGACGTTGTGGGACATGGGACGAGCTAAACAATGACAATTTTTTCCAGCGACCAGTTAAATATGAGATGAGTTGCCTTGATCCTAAATATGGCCTTCAGGCGTCATAGGATGGTTATACGGACAATATTACAATTGATATTCGATATCAGTTCCATCGGTAATTACGGGTATCCCATTAGTTTTGATAACTTCCAAGGGTTGCCAACTTGTCTCCCGTCACGGTCGTCATTTGATAGAAGTTTGAAGTCATCGCTTTTTGTAACAGATTGCATTAGNTGGGACATGGGACGAGCTAAACAATGACAATTTTTTCCAGCGACCAGTTAAATATGAGATGAGTTGCCTTGATTCTAAATATAGCCTTCAGGCGTCATAGGATGGTTATACGGACAATATTACAACTGATATTCGATATCAGTTCCATCGGTAATTACGGGTATCCCATTAGTTTTGATAACCTCCAAGGGTTACCAACTTGTCTCCCGTCACGGTCGTCATTTGATAGAAGTTTGAAGTCATCGCTTTTTGTAACAGATTGCATTAGNCCAACTTGTCTCCCGTCACGGTCGTCATTTGATAGAAGTTTGAAGTCATCGCTTTTTGTAACAGATTGCATTAGCCAACATGTATCTCTGCAATTGCCCTTAAAAAATTGAATCTGATTGTTTATAACCTCAGCTACATAGAGTTTCTAGTTTTGGTTTAGTCTTTTGTTAGTCACAGCATTGGTATTATTTATGATTTAGTACAAACTGTTTACATGAATACACTTGCTACTTTGCAGATACGTGACAATTTTCAGTGGAAATATATTTATAACATCCAGCGGTCATAAAATCCTTATGAGGAAAAAGGACGTCAGAAAAGTCAGATTTTGCGCAAATTTTTTAAGAAATATAGATATTGGTCTGCTCTTCATCCCTTCATCTGAAAATCTCATTTACTTTAAAAAATTTCTACCAAGATTATACTAATTCCGGTATAACTAAGGGTCTTACCGTTTTGGACTTCCTACTGCTTTGTTCAGGAGGCCAATGTCTTATTTTCTAACAATTTAGAACACAATCGGACAGAGGCCCTTTTTGTCATCTTAAAACATTTATGACCACTATACGTCAAACAGATTATTGGGTGGCATTGGATCCCTAACTAATATCGACTAGTAATTGAAATCTTTGTACCAAGTATGAGCAAAAACAGACAGGATCTCATTCACAACGCTAATTGTGCAGTGTCATTTTTTATACAAAAATTATAAAATTCGATTTATTTTATTTGAATCCAAAGATGTTGAACACTAGGTAACAAATTCTTATGTTGATACTATGGAAAATATCTTAAATCTTACAAACTAAGGTACTGGTATGTCTCGGGTTTTATTTATCGCCAAATTAACTGAATTTCATAAGGGTTAAGAAAAGATTTTTAAAGATTTTAAGGCATAAACGATAAACGATGAAGAGTAAATTATTCATATAGCAAGGAATGCCCAATCCTTTTCATTCCCACTTGTGTAAATGTAACAATTGCCAATTACACAATGGAAACCAATCTATTGAGTGAATAAGTTCTGCGGAAAACTAACAATGGCTTTTCTAAAGTGGTCCTTATACTGATAACAATTATTTTTAATTATATTTCTAAAGTAATCAACATAATTAGAAATTTGACGTCAAATGGTTATCATTGAGAGAACAACACTACCAAATTCTAAATCCGGCCCAAATCGATTTTTTGATCACGAACTTTTGTTGATGTATAGCAGTCTTTACTATTTTTTTCTTTCAACTATAATTAAATCTCCAACAACAGGTTTATTAAAAAGTATTCTTTCATAAGTCAATATGTTTGCCTCTAAAATTGGAACTTCCAAACCAGATAAACGACGATTTTGAAAGTTTTGAAGGACTACGAAGTTTCATACAATTATATGCATCCGGCTACTTGCTCTTCTACAAATTCACGAAGTGAGCACTCATTTGATGCTTAAATCGATTCAATAATTTCGTAAACTCCTTGGCTTGATTCATCTTTCACTTAAAATAGTTTTCTTATTTCCATATTATTGTATTCATCAAAGTATCTGTTTGCTGATACCCCTGCTGGTTTCAAGAGAGTGATTTTGGTACAAAGGATAACATAAAAACGGCTATTGAGATTCCAACGAACGAGCTGGCTTTTGTACCGTCGTCGTTTTAATTCATACGTAAGAGCCGGATAGTTCTTCTAATTAGCCTAGGGACAGAGGCAAATTTTTATTTCCACTGTACTAAACTTTTAACGTGTCGGTAACACTAACTCATGGTATAAAATGCTTAGAATTGGATGCTTGGACAAACTTTTTGTTTTCTGTTTAGAAATCACGGAATTTCGAGTGAAATGAACGCATAAGTTTCACCTCTCAAACCTCACTTCAATCCTAACATAATAAGAAACAAAAACATGTGTACTCATATACGTTTTCATCTTATTTTTAATTCCGTTTTTGGTGTCATGTCCTCGCGACCTACAATGAGCTATTTGTTAGTTCTAATTACAATGAGTCAAACCAACGAAAAAAATTGCGATTCAATTTAGGTAATAGCACTTAGTATATCATTGAAAAACTTATAACATTTAGCAGCCTGGTGCAAATAACAAAGATATATATCACGTTCTGTAATTGAAAGGGAACGTAGTATTTTTGATTTATCCTTTATAGTGAAACAGTTTTTGTTTCACCTCACATAACTTGAATTGTTCGCTTTCCAGAAGTAGATAAACTCAACTGCGAGAATCAGCTGACTTAAGACATAAATTTTACAAATGAGCAAACATAGTACCTCGATGGTAATGGAACACCAATTGAAGCACTCCGACGAAGAAATGGCCTATTCAAAATTGAAAACTGGTTGATTTTTTTGACACGAATCTAATAAACAGGGGTGAAATGTTAGCTAGTTGTTTGTTAATTATTCAGAATTTATTGCTGTCTAATTGTACCACGTTAATTTAATTATTATGCTTTTGGAGAAATGTGACAACTATTCAATAAATAGTAGATTTCTTTAAATCGAATTCTCTTCACAACTGACTTTCAAAATTTCGAAATCTGTGTTCTCCTTTACTTCTTCGAAGCAGCTAAATTAGTATAATGTATATATGCGGCTATGTTTACTGTATGTAAACTATGTACAGTAAAGTTCGGCTATAGTGACTCCGGCTATAATAGAACTCCGGTTATAGCAAACCACACTGTCCGGTCCCTGCCAAGCAAACNCGGCTATAGTGACTCCGGCTATAATAGAACTCCGGTTATAGCAAACCACACTGTCCGGTCCCTGCCAAGCAAACGGGAGATTATGTGTTAAGTAGTCCGGTTATACTGAACTTCCGGCCTTAGTGAACCAAACCTACCGGTCCCGAGAGTCATTTTGTCCGGTTATAGTGAAATATGTCTGAATTTCGTAATGAGACCATTTGCTACTACTGTTCCTTATACTTTTATGCCTGCCCATCTATGCACCGGACTTGCATGTTGACCTACGAGTGAGTTTATTAAGTAAATTACTAATTCACAATGTCAAAATCAGGTAAAAAGCGCACTGCGTTGTCCTTAGACGATAAATTCGATATCATTGCTGCACTTGTCTTCCAACACACCTCGCCAAACGTTATGTGAGAAATTTAAGATTGGAAACACTACAATTTCTCTTATTTTGAAATCAAAATCTAAAATTGAAGAAGACATCCAAAGATTTTCTGGTGTAAGTTAATAATAAAAGTGTTGAAATATAATTAGGTTACATTTAAGCAATTAGCTAAAATTCAAATATCAAATTCTTAGAATATAAAACGCCAACGCCGATGTAACTATCCAAAGTTGGATTCTGCGCTCATCAAATGGTCTCAAGCAAATCCCCATTACCCAGTGCTTCTCTAAATCGGCTTAGCTGAATTTATAGTGAAATATTTGGATATAATGAACAATTATTAAATTGAAGTGTCCGTTCACTATACGGATATAATGAACTCCGGCTATACCGAACAAATTTTGCCGGTCCCTACAAGTTCACTATAACCGAACTTTACTGTATACGTGGGTGGAATGCAAGTTGGGTCTCTGCTGCATTAAACAGATCCGAAGGTTGTGTTGTTCATATAGTATACAAAAATATCAGCAATTAATGTCTAAACTATGATTGAAAATTCGAGAGTAGAGAATAATTAGTCAAAGTGCTTGACTGATTTTCGGTTCATAAAAGTAAACAAGATTAATTTAGCCGAACTATGAAGCAAATCATAAACTGACGTTTGCATATAAGTTTGTATTAAGTCTATTACTAAAATTGTTTAATTTGATTATTTATTTGGTTTGTCACATTTGACAGAAAGGCTATTTGAAATGCTGCGACGATTGTACTAAAATCGGCTAACCGAGCTCTATCCTTTCTCAAATCGAGACAACATTGCAATTTTAAACATATTACAATGCAGTTAAATTGTTTTATGCATTGAACACAATCACATAGTGACAAATTTACAACAAAATTGGTTGACCCACAAGAAGTTACCATTGTTACCTAATCCATAACGTTTAACATACAGCATAATCATTTTCAAAATTTATTTAAGCTCTCAAAAATTCATGATTCCCGAAGCATTTACTAATGCCACTTCACGTCTAGTATATACAACCACATTGGATCAAAGCACCATCAGAGTGAATATAGGATGGTGCATTGGGTAAGAGTTCTTGTTCAGTCAATACGTTTATTCGTATATGGGCTTAAGGAACATGTTATTCATGGAGTTGTTCTTTTCTATACAGGGAGGTATGGTAAGGAGGTATGTATGGTCCGCCTAGAGATCCTCAACTAAGAGGCTCTTAGCTATGTCACCCACCAAGCATCGGCAACAGAGATTAACAAATTATTTATTAACCAAATTCTGTTGCAGATTTTTGGTGGGTGACAGAGATAAGAGTCTCTTAACTGATGGTCTCTAGGCGCCTCAATTAAGCTACTCTTATCTCTGTCACCCACCAAAAATCGTCATCCGAAATTTGTTTTATTATTAGTTATAAAATAATACAAATTCTGCTGCCGAGTTTGGGGGTGACATTGATAAGGGTCGCTTAGTTGAGGATCTCTAGGTGGCCCTTATATTACCTACTTTTATATTCAAATCATTCTACTAAAAATACTAATGTTTTGTATCAGGAAAAGTTGTCATGCAATAACAACGCATTATTTAAAACAGCTACCTTCGGACCTTTTGAAGTTCATGTAAAGAGTCTTAAAAATTAGACAGTTTTGCAGCTGGAAATATAACATATCATTGTTAATATATCATATTATAGTTATATACTACATTATATTAATATAGTATATTCCAATTAATATTTTAGGAACCAGTTCTTACAAATGTCCACTATCTCAGAGAATCAGGGACACATCTCAGTTTCGAATATATCAGCTGTTGCGAGTAATCATAACAATGAATTCTGAGAATTGACTATAATAAATCAATGAATCGCACACTGGAAACACGGATTTTTAGCCGGATATTTTATCAAAATTCTTGATTAGATAAATTGATATGAAATGGTTCACGATATTCGCCAAGTAAAGAAATTTTTTATATAAAATGATTTGCAATCGTGATTTCAATTGTGTTCAGTCAACTCCTAACCACGGGTTAGTATTCTCGGATTAAATAGCTATGAATACTGACCGCGCAAAAAAATTCAAATTTTAACCAAATTCTAGACATTTGCAAGAAGATTTTATTTAGGATAACAATATTTTTTCATAACCCAAAGTCGAACAGTATGGTAATTAAGCAAGCACATTGGTTCTGTGATGAACTTTTGTCAAAACGTAAAGATATGATTGACTATCACTAAAGGACTAAGGAAATTGAATTTTTTGACCAATCCTGTACAAAATTTCATGTAATGGCCATGTCTTTGATCAGCTTCTTTTAATTGACTCGACTGATAATTCGTAATTTTAATGTAAAAAAAATTTAACAAACTAATAATATATTTTATGCAGTATATATTTTTGACTTGGATGAAAAATTGAACAATTGAATTTAGAACAAGGGATGTTTTGTCGTAGCAATGGTTAAATTAGCGTATCCTAATTTTTTAACCAATTTAGCATGACCTTTAAAATCATGACAGGAGTGCTCCAACAACCGGTCACTTAACTCCACTAAATACTGCATTACAGATATCACAATATCAATATTACTTGACGCATTAAAATATGAGTTTAATGAATTAGTGTGCCACAAAGAAAGTCTCTCCAAAAATATGCAGAAGTCTAGAATTTGGTTAAAATTTGAATTTTTTTGCGCGGTCAATATTCACAGCTATTTAATCCGATAATAAATACTTTTGTTTACCTTCTTTAACTTTTTTTAGGGAAACATTTTCATAGTTTTAACTAGCAAAATCACTATCAGGCGTTTGTCAATAGAGAGTTGTTAATACTGGAAAAAGTATTGGATTAACATCAAAATTGCTTCCATAATTTGTGACACGCTGTGAGGATAATACACTCATAATCTATTGATTTTTCAATGCCGAAATAACGACAGTATTATTACCATTCTGGTTACTCTAAATTTGATGTGGTATTGCTAGTCTTTCTAATCTCATTCCCAATGGTAGCATAATGCATTCCACTACCTCGTTATTAGTTTAAGTTTCTAAATCCTTGTCAAATAAGTTAATTTGAAGTGATGTTGCTAAATTATCTCATACACCTTCCCAGGTGTGAGAAACTTTTATTTTGGATTCAAAATTTTTTCTTTTCCAAATTAATTAATTAATGGAATTATGAAATGAGAGAAGCAAGTCATTATGCTTTCCATTCGCATTATTCATGACGTGGCATTAATGACTTTTCATTCTCAACTGGTTGTTGCTTATTATAACACGGAGTGGCATCATGCAATCGGGTTTAGAGTGTTTAGCTAGTTTCGAGGTTCAGCGGCCCACATCTTGATAAAACCAACAAACTTGTTCCATTTGTTGAAATGTATCATCTTAACTAACTTTAATTTAACTGATGCATTTAGACTGGGTTTATTTGACACTCAAATAGAAGCTTGGTATAACACAAAATGTAGGGTTTTTTATAACGGATTGTTGTTAAAAATATTAAATGGATACAGTGTCATGTTATGACGTCATTTTTTTTCACCAAAAACTAGGTTTATTTTCACCATAAATTCCACCTTACTTCCTTGTTTGCTGGGCAGATGGTTTCATGCAGCGTCAGAGGTTTTGAGAAACATTCGATAGAAAATCACAAACTAGTATAGAGATAATCTAAACTCTTTTAAATTTTTGTTTAATATGACTGAGAACTTAGATAGTTTTCTGTTAAAAATGTTATAGTGGGATTTTTACTATAGCTGATGTTATAACAGACAAGGTTAATTTTAATGCTAACTGAGAACAAACTAGATTCCATTTTTGTGTTGTTGTGATAGGAACTTTGCTGTATTCAGCATTTCTTGTAAGGATATTTTTTTGTATAAGGGATTCTGCGATACAGCACTGAAATTTTGGATAAGCTCAAATGGAATTGCACTTTTAGGGCGCATAACTGGCAACCAGAGTCTTAAAATTAAATACGTTGGTATCTCCGTTTGCACTTGTATATTTTACGTGGTAAAATTCGCTTGTGAAATAAAATGTACCAAATTCAGGAGGAAGTTTTGATCATTCTTGGTTACTACAAATTATACAGCTCCAACAAGAAGGTGCTAGGAAAATGAATTTCAAAATACATACATAGTGTCTGAAAAGTCAATGGAGCATGGAGCAAAGAGGAGTGATTTGAGAGAACAACATGACGCGTTTTTTTCTCATGTGTTTTTCAAGCAATGCTTTCTCCATGCTCCATTGACTTTTCAGACACTATGTAGTTTTATAACAAGACATTTGGCTAATATGAGTACATTGAAACAATGTCACCAACATTGTCCTACAGATAATATAGAAACGAACAGTAGTTTTTTGTTACTCTTTCATGCTACGATTACTGCGACAGTTAACTACAATGTTTAAACTCACACCCCACCGATTCCTCGCTTAAACTCACTTCCCAAAGATTTGGGAAGACAAGCTCTAGGAGGGATTGGGTCAACTGTGAATGGGTTAAAAAAGTAATAAAAGACTACTGTGTTCGTTTCTACATTATTTGTTTGACCGCCTGTTATGCTCCAAATGGTTCAAGTAGTTAACCAACAAAATTTATGCTTTGTCTAATACAATTTTTAATTTCGCAGTTCAAAATGCAATCAATTCCATTTACCGTAACTTCTCTTCTTATATTCGGATTCGTTTCAATGACACTTGTTCTGCCGTTGGACGCCAAGGAAACCATCGGGGCTTACGTTAGACATGGCGTTACGTACAAAATCCTTTCTGCGAACAACCATAAGGTCAAGAGTTTACCAGCTGAAATGTTATAACTGTTTATAATATTCTGTAAACACTGTAACTAGGTGTTGGATGTAGAACTAGGTGTACCATCCAATGGCAATCCAGTGATTGCATTTACATGGAAACAAAACAAAATTGAAAACCAGGCATGGGTTGCCGAGGAATTGTGTAATTTGATATATTTTGCAAGTTAAAATGTTCAAAATGGCAATTTATAATTCCTGGAAATTTAAATTACGGTCGCATTTGTTCACATTTCAATAAACATTAACATTTTCCCTTATAGCAACTCCTGGCGTCTTCCTGTTTTCTTCTGTTACTGATAGATCCTACGTTATGGATTCCTCACGTCACCACAATGAGACGGGACTCCTCGTCGTTAATGTAATTCTAAGAAATTGCATTATCTTCAAAATGCCAAATTTCATAATGTATGAATGTTATTTTTAATAGAAAAAGCATAAAGACACGAATCAACAATGGGTACTTGAACCAACCACCGTTGGATCATTCGACTTTGTCATAAGGAGTCTTCATGATCAGAAAGTTTTACAATTAGATAGGTACTTACTGTTATAAGTGTATTTGATTCTAATCAAGAGTTTCACATTGCATGAGTTTGTACTAGTGACGGGAGGAAAGTATTTGCCAATAGCGAAGAAGAAGCTAACATCAGGCAACTTTGGCTATTTGCTGAAGTACCCGAATTCTCAAAGTGAAAAAACAAAATATCGTTTTTTTGACCGGAGAAACGTTTACTTAATACAGTGCACTTCTAATTTTTGAAACCTAAAAATTATGTTCCATAACTATAAATTGAATTAAGTAATTTGAAAATTTTAATACGCAGAATCGTGTTTCAGAAAGAATATAATAATAATTCGGTTTTATGCTTCAAAAGGAATTATNTGACCGGAGAAACGTTTACTTAATACAGTGCACTTCTAATTTTTGAAACCTAAAAATGATGTTCCATAACTATAAATTGAATTAAGTAATTTCAAAATTTTAATACGCAGAATCGTGTTTCAGAAAGAATATAATAATAATTCGGTTTTATGCTTCAAAAGGAATTANAAAATTTTAATACGCAGAATCGTGTTTCAGAAAGAATATAATAATAATTCGGTTTTATGCTTCAAAAGGAATTATTTCTCTAGATTGAATTTATTTAGAATTATTCTTTGAGGGAATCTCATATACTTGAGTGTGGAAAACAATTGATGAAGTAATTTTTCCGATGAGACGTATGGTTCATTCTGGACGTAAATTAAGAGTATCAGCAATTCTTTTTTAAGTATTTGAGCATGGGCACTTTTTAATATATTCAGATGCCGATCGAGGGAAACAGACTCCCCACCAAACACTCGTCTACTTCTCAATTTGTAAATAAAAATTGCTTTGAATTTTCAACTTCTGAATAAAATTTCTTTCCTTCTTGCTTCAAATCGGTTAACACGATTCATTCACACAGGCAGGTGGAGAGGAGGTCACATTTGGGGTCAAATATTCAAATTCACACTAATTTGCAAGCAAGCCAGAATCTCTCATACTTCATTCAATCATTCATTTATTCTTGATCATCCACACATTCACCCATTGAGAAACAACCTCATTCATGCTCATTCATTCTAAGCTTGGAAGAAAGAATGGAAGGTAAATGAATAATTGGTAAACAATTTTCCTAAAAACAATGATGAGCTTAATTGGAATCTAGGCTTGGAAATGAGGAAGGAGAAGGGAGACGATGAATCAAAGGTGAGAGATTANAAGGGAGACGATGAATCAAAGGTGAGAGATTAATACAAATAACAAAAAGATTAACAAAGAGATACAAATAGATTAAAGAATGTGTGGAAATGTTTGTTATATTCTTTGCTTTAACCGAGAGTAAGCTTTCACAAAAGCTGCTAATGCCAATTGGAACTCTCATTGTTCAATTTTCACAAAATTCCAAATAAGCAGCGGGTCTCGCAATATTTTTCACGAAATACCCTAAACCCTCGCATACTNAATACAAATAACAAAAAGATTAACAAAGAGATACAAATAGATTAAAGAATGTGTGGAAATGTTTGTTATATTCATTGCTTTAACCGAGAGTAAGCTTTCACAAAAGCTGCTAATGCCAATTGGAACTCTCATTGGTTANTCACAAAAGCTGCTAATGCCAATTGGAACTCTCATTGGTTAATTTTCACAAAATTCCAAATAAGCAGCGGGTCTCGCAATATTTTTCACGAAATACCCTAAACCCTCGCATACTGTTACTCTAGGCTCATCTTGCAATAAGAATTCAAACATTATACTAACTTACTGTAACTGTAAAGTTTCATATTCTGGATTATGGAACTTTCATTTGAACAATGTTACCAGATTACCTAGAATTACATAAGCAAAAAAAAAATCCAGCAAAAATACAAAAACCCCAACATTAAAATTTTTTTGTTTAACTTTGTAGTCCACCAATTTCCATCCAAAAGAAAAATTTTGAACAGAGCAGAAAAAAAAATTATTCCAGCCATATAGGAAGAANTCCACCAATTTCCATCCAAAAGAAAAATTTTGAACAGAGCAGAAAAAAAAATTATTCCAGCCATATAGGAAGAAAAGTAATTGTATTCACCTTAAATCCTTATTTGTTGCATAGAAATTATTTAATTTTTATTTATTTCCTCAGAACGCAACAGAAGAAAATAACAAAAAGTGAACAAGGCAATCGTCAGAATGAAAATAAAAATGAAAATACTGGATAAAAAGGTGGATTTGAAAAAAAATAAGAAAGTTGGAAAGAAAAGGAAGAAGCATAAGCGAAATTTATAGTTGAGAAGAAAACTGAAAATAAATACTGAAATGCAAATGAAAAAACNAATTTTTATTTATTTCCTCAGAACGCAACAGAAGAAAATAACAAAAAGTGAACAAGGCAATCGTCAGAATGAATATAAAAATGAAAATACTGGATAAAAAGGTGGATTTGAAAAAAAATAAGAAAGTTGGAAAGAGAAGGAAGAAGCATAAGCGAAATTTATAGTTGAGAAGAAAACTGAAAATAAATACTGAAATGCAAATGAAAAAACNAAGGAAGAAGCATAAGCGAAATTTATAGTTGAGAAGAAAACTGAAAATAAATACTGAAATGCAAATGAAAAAACAAAAAGAATTGCATAAGGAAAGGAATAAATTATAATGGAAAAAGCGCAAAGAGTTTGAAATGAAATTCAGTGGAAATAAATAAGAATTTTTGGTTGAAGTGATGTGATTTGTTTTTGCTGTCATTTTTTCCACATCGTTCAAATAGAGCATGTTTTATCTACGATAATTTTTGGCAGCGTGGTTTAATTAAAGGTATTTTTGCATTAACTGAGCTTGTTCACTGTAATTGTTGCAAAACTGAAAACTTGTAGTAGTCTTTGTTATTATATATATTTTTTCCGTACTCATATTCGTTTAGTGCATTTTACGTGCACTTACGATATTATGTTTCTGCCAAGAAGATTTTAGACTAGTTAAGGCCGAGTCACCCGTCAAAATTACTTCGTCATGGTCAATTCACATGCTCTGCATCTATTACTTGTTTTCATCCGATTTGCTCGAAACTATAACATATTGTGGCGAAATACGGTTTTTGTATGGGTATTATGCCATGTGGATTAACCAGATTCATCCGGATATTGAGGATGTAGGTTTTCTGGGTCATAATCAATCGGGAGGAAAGAGTCAATAAAAATCGTGAAAAGGGAAACACGATTTTTCTGACGCAATCGACACGACCAATAAAACAAAGTTCATGCTGTGTCTCGGCAGTGAGGAGGGTAATCGAGTTTTAGTCCTTGTAAACTAAAGAGCTCAACGTCTATCGCTATCCCTAAACCTTGGTTATTGCAAGTGCAGTCTATTGATCTATCTTCTAAATTTATCTAATAAATCATTGGAAAAAGTGTACTCATGAGTGATACGATGACTTGTGTTCCGAAGGTCTTAATGTAGGAATGCAGTGATGTACTCAGAGAGGGATAGAGAGATGACTGCGAAACAGAAAGAGTATAGTATTGGAGGTTCCAAATCCAACTGTAAACCGTGCACTCGGAATGGCTCCATTCCTGCTTCGGATCAACCAAGTCCCGTGTGGCACAACGCCATCAGAAGCGAGCGACACTAGTTTTCGGGTTTCTTCTGACACAGTACTCAGTCCTTAAGGATACCTGGGTCTTCGATACCTCCGGTGTCACTGGGCTTGGCGGTGCGCCTGGTGATAAAAAACGGGTACTCCGTAAGCTTCGGTGACGTCAGGGACATCGGGACCAAGTACAACTTTAGTCATTGCGGAAGCCTCCCGAAACGAAGGAATACAACCCGAATCCAATATATCGGGAAGAGATGGATTTCTATCCACCGGTAAGTTTCTTAGTCCTCTTCTAGTTGAAGTTAACCTAGAAAGCTCTCCCGGAAAGTCCGGAGAGAACACTGTTCACCCGTGGAACCAGTAGTCCGGCGAGTATAGAAAGTGAATCCCGGTTCTTCTACAGAACGGGATGTCAGGATAATAAGCAAATAGGAATAGGCATTCAACTTTCTGGGAAACCGAAAGAAGCTCTCTCAAACCGGCAAACACCATTGGGTATCGCCGATAGGATTATTAGGTTCCCCACATGAGATTCCGACTCCAATCCAGAGTTAGGACCTATATTAGAGTAGTTCCCAGTACCAGACCCAGTAGTCCCGGTAGGGCAGAACATTCCCAGTAGGACGGGACAGTCCCTGTAGTCCCGGTAGGGCAGAACACTCCCAGTATGAATGGACAATCCCAGTAGTCCCGGTCAGGCAGAACAGTTCCAGTAGTCCTGGTAGGGTAGGACAGTCCCATTGGTCACGGTAGGACAAAACAGTCCCAGTAGAACAGAACAGTCCCAGTAGGACAGGACAGTCTCACTGGTTCCGGTAGGGCAAAACGGTCCCAGTAGGACAGGACAGGACAGTTCCAGTAGGATACGGCAGTTCCAGTAGGACAGGATAGTCCCAGTAGTCTAGGTAAGGCAGAACGACTTGACAGAACGCCCCGGGAGAACATCCAGGCCAAATGTCTTGGTAGAACAGCCCCAGCGAAGCTTCCCACAGAACGCGCCGGCAAAACGTCCCGGCGAAACATCCCGTAGTGCATCCTATAGTGGGTAGTGTCATGAGCTATTAGGATCCCCGTGAGGCAGTCATCCCAAATATCCGCATAATTGTCGGTGAACCATCTTGTGGTTCAGAAGCCAAACATTCTCATCAAGATTGTTCCCAAAAAGAAGTAGAAAAGTAACACTGTTCCATAATATCAAATGTTTAATTTTTTGTTTAGAAAACAAAAATTTCGATTGCCATTAAGGGAACCTGAAAGGCTCATAATGAACCACGTGAACCTGGAGTAAGTGAATATTAATTGTAGGTAAATATTTTCTTAACTTCTTTTGATAATGAATTATTTAGGACAATCATTGCATCACTAGTGAAATATAGTATACGAAATGTCACTAATCTGCAGAAATATGTAAAGGTTTTACGGCCTTCCGTAATTTATCTCTTGACAACAAAGAAGCGATTACTTCAAAACTTGAGATTGACAACCACAACTTGGCCTGCTTCTGTAACCATAATCTAATGCAAATGTGCGAAATTCAAAGAACCAAGTCCAAAAAACCCGCCTGCAATGGTTACGCAGCAATTACGCATACAAAACCTCTAAAGTGTTATCAACTCAGCGTTACTGTATACTTTGAAAGCTATGAAGGAAACGTTTTCGGGAATCCATCCAGGGAGTACAATATGCAAACACTGTGAGATTCATTCAAAGACGAAGATCCGTGAATTGACTTCAAATAAGAGGGAGTTACAGGAAGCTGGTTTCATCCCACAGGTATACCAGTTTGCCAAATTCAGACGAAGAAAATCAGAAGTTCTACCCAACGAGCAACTGCGGCACAAAAAATCAAAGACATTGTAAACTTCTGCGTTTCCATTTTGAATCCCGCTGGGATAAATGTAGATGTCTCTCTTTTGAATAAAACTTCCTCAGAAGCTCAGAAAATTGAAACCGCTTTGAACAGTGTTATGGGGAAGCTGAAACATAAATATTCAAACTCTAACTACAATGGAGAGGTTCAAGTTTTGACCGCTGTACCAAAGAATTGGGCAAAAAATGAGATAATGGAATTCTTCACTGAAGAATCATTGTTTGTCCAATTTTGCAAGTACATAAAGTTGTGGAACTGAGAAGATCTGACGGCCCACTTGCAGATCTTGCTTCGAGGAAAGGAAAATCAGTTAGTAAGGATACTGTTAGACTTGTAATCGAATTTTACAACGATGACATCAACAGTTAAGCTTTACCAAACATAAAGTATACTGAAGGAGTAATGGAAAATGGCTTCCGTGTGCGGCGAGCTGAGCGGCTTATTCTTGCCAACTTAAAGGAACTCCACAAGGTCTACTCCAGTCACACGGTAAAACTAATCCTGTCAGTTTCTCTAAATTCTGTACTCTTAGGCCTAGGGGAATGGTCCTTGCAAACGCAAAAGTTTGCATAATGTTTGCGTTTGCGCGTATGATGGGAATGTTAAGTTGATGATGGAGGCAATTGGGCTAGGAATGGAATTGAGATCTCACTTGATGAATGTAATGGTATGTATAAACACTGTAGATGGAAAATTTGTCCGTAAGGGGGTATGCATGTTAGAAACGTGTGGACAACGTAAGCGGCCAGAGGAGGTATAGATCAAACAGTTTCAACATTTGTTGGAATGGAAGTTAGAAGCCAAGCGCATTACAGAGCTTTTCACTTATTCATATATCAACAATTTGTGACTTTGTTGCCGCATCACTTTATTTCTACCACCAAGACAACCCAATTCAAAAATATGAGGTCAAATTCATATCTTGGTTTTGGCAAAGCTGTTGTCCAAGTTGACATTGCCGAAAAGTATAGTTTTACAGTGCATCATGCGATTTAAAGCTTCCACTGGAAAACATTTCAACCAACAATTCATCCCTTTTGCGCTTGGATTTCTGAAAAAAATGGTGTGAAGTGTGTATCAGGTGCAGTTATCTCGGATGAGAGACGTCATGATACAGAATCATTCTTTTGCTTTCAGAAGTCTTTCGTTGATTGGTTAATCCGAGAGTACCCACACATTAACCACATTGAATATTGGTCTGACGGATGTGCAGGGCAGTATAAAAGCTGCAAAAATATTAGCAGTTTGACACATCACAAAAGGGGCTTTGAAATCACTGCGAATTGGAACTTTTTTGCTACATCACATGGAAAGGGAGCTGTTGATGGGATTTCTGCACGGATCAAAGTTTTCGCTACACGTCGGAGCTTACGAGCTGTCGCAAAGAATCATATTTTGGAACCAAAAGGTTTGTTTGATCTATGTATTTCTGGTCTTCCCAACATTCGTTTCTTTTATGTCACTGTCCAAGATGTAATAACAACATCTAGAAATCACGGATTGGAGGAGCGATTTAGTACTTGCACCACATATCCACAAACGCGAATGTGTCACTGCCTGGTTTCACATAATGATATAACCTACATATATCGTACGCCTAAACCCTCGGTTCTATTCTATCCAGATACAGCGCGTAACACCATTGTTCATGCGTAGATTAGTTGCGGCAATTCGTTTTCTGTAAGATACATTTCTACCTCTAACTGACATAATTAGGAAAGTAATCACCACTAATGGAAAGACTACAAGGACCAGGTCACATTTTTATATTACGGAAGCTGAACGTGCGGAAATTGTACAAAGTTTGTAATATTTAGATTTACATTTAGCTTAGTAAATAATTTGATTTTGTAAAGATTAAAAATTTTTGTTTTGCTATCATTGGTTTTAAAATTCCTCTCAATTTTTTTCTTTGTTTGTTATACATTTAATATGAATTTAGAATGTAATTAAAGATTATATTAAATAAGTTTGACGACTGCTCTACCCACAGATGAACACACATTCACAAAAACTATAATACCACGCTCCTACTCACACTATGAGTAATAGTATTTGTACTAAAAATCCCGTTTTTACCAAACTATGGTGTCCCAAATTTAATTTGGTTGCTTTGTTTGCGAAGGGAATTACTAAATAATTGTTTATTACATAATTAGTAATTTAATTATAACTGCTTGAAATTATTGAAATTTATATCGCGGTTGATAAACGATTGTTTATAGGGAGTCATATAGAAAGTTTCAAGGTAAGGAAAAAGAGTGAAAAGTTGAGAATCAATGGACTGCTTTGTTTGCTGAGTCACGTGAGATTGATAGTTGTGTCTTCAATTTTGGGTTATTTTCAAAATCATTTAAAAATATTTTGCGGAAAGTTGCCAAAAGATTGGTTGTATACGTGTGGTAGCCTCTGAGAAGAGCTTTATTTTCGTATATTCAGAACTTTCGGCAACATACCGCAACACAATAAGGTGAAGACTAGAACACAACTAATCATTTTTCACCCCCATAAGATTAACAAGTGAGAATTATTTTTAATCAATTATTGCAACATTTTAGTGTTAAAAAAATTTTTTTAGAAGCCTTTGAGTAAAAATTTTCAAAATTTGACACTGAATTGCGGTTGGCTTTAGTCGTAACTAACTTGTACGTATTTTTATTCTAAAATTTTGAACATATGTGCGGCATGCAAAATAATTGTTGAGGTGGAATGACTATTCATGAATCCTGTTTGCTTCTACAAAGTAAATTAATCCATGTGCATCTCAATGTTGGAATAAGATTCAAGCGACTCATGAGTCACACTTCAGTGAATCAGGGTAACATCATTGCCTCCAGGCAATCTAAAGATGCTAAGGTTAAGAATATATATCATCAACCTTTGAGCAGGTAATGAATCAGGATAATTTCGACAGCCTACTGTGCCATAAGTGACCTGACATGGTCAAGCTGTCACAATTTATGAGTCATTAAATTTACATTAGCCTCCAAGTTCCTGCCACAGCCAAACTCAGTATTAGTCATGAGCCATGACTTACCCCTAATTTAGACTTCAAGAATTATTTCCATGATCTTCAATTTCTTGAAAATTTTCACTTCAATTTCAACTTTTATCATTTATACTCCGAATTGAAAAATATCACTTCATTTTCATTTCAAGAAAACTTCATTTCAATTTTTCTTGGAATTTGATGACCATTTAGACTTCACGAGATTGTCATGGGAGCTTGAAGATTCTTGAAAATTTTCAATTCTTTGAAAGTTGAATCCAGTTAAAAAGGTTGAGTGCACCTGGACAACAGTTGGCAAGCCCCAGCGTTTTTAGGTCAATAAGTACTTGCAAAAATTCGTAATCGTGGTATAAGCTTTTAAAGACTTTAACTGCTGTACATCGTTTCCCAAAAATAAACAACAAATTTCCAAATCCTTATATAAGATACCGTATATCTTGTAATTCCAGTGACATTGCCATTAATGTTAGTACTTTTTGCATTTTTCATTAATTTTCAATAAATTTTAAATTTCTGATTATTTGAGAAAATTACATTAGTTTTGTTTCAATCAAAAATTAGATTAATAAAGGACTAAAATTATTGAACTAAAAAAATCTTCTATTGAAACTAAAAGGAAGGGTCTTTAATTTCCTTTAAAAATTAGAACTTTTTGCTAAAAAATGTATTACAGAAGATCTGGGACTGGAAACCAGATGAACCGTTTGCCAAACAGCATTGACACAACCATCTCCTCGCTTTCAAAAAATTACATTCTCAAAAGCAACCAACAGCAGTAATCGAAAAATTGCTCTCCAGTCAGTTTGGACCAGCATGGTAATATAATCTATGGATTGTACGGCTAACGGTGTTTCTGAATTCAAGTCGAAGTGGTAATAATTTTTTATAAATATGCATGCGTTCATTATTTATAACAAAAATATACTTCCCTGAACAAGTTTGCACATAGTTGTAAACCAGTACAAAAAAAATTCAAAGAATAAACAAATAGTGCAGATACAAACACAAGATAAGTACAATGCAAAAGTCGAAATAGTGAATCCACAAGCCATTGTAAGTTGTTCTGCAGTTAAATCTACTGCATTCTCAGCTTGAGACGTTCTCGTATAGTCTTTTTGGTAATAATTATAAATACCTGATTGCAAAACTGTTTGAAATCCATTGTAAATCATATGAAACCTATCCCACTCCATGTTACCGAACACCCACCCTATCGGATGAGAGAGGTAGTAATCTTGTCCAATGTAGAAGGAATCTGCACTTCCAAATTGTTGAATAGCTTTGAGCATTCTATCTAGTTCCCGCCCTTGTCCAATGTATAAGGATTTGTTACATTTCATCAAATCTTTCTCAATGGAATAGTTGGAATGTGATTGCATGTCAAGACTGCTCACAATCTGCCTGTACTGTGTCTTTGTCTCGTTACTAAGATCCGATCGTTTCATGTTAGTCTCTAAAGCGGCAATAAATAAGTTAGTGTATGCCTCGCGTTCCATGAGTATCATATTGATTTCAAAACGAGTTGCATTAACTCTGTAAGCGCCTGACAAACGTACATAGTACGAATCCAATAACCTATTGTTGACAACTTGGACTAATATTTGATATCCTTTGTTAACAGCTTCTTTAATAAATTTAACTTTATTAACTGGTAACGCTGCAGTTAAATCAGACGTTAGAATCCCTCGATAGAAATTTGTTAAAATGAGGCTCATTAAGATAATTGAACCAATCGTATATTTCACAGCATTGATTCCATCCAACCGTTTAGACAAGCACAAATCTTGTTCAAAAACTATTCTGACAAGTAGAAATATAGAGCAGTCAGGAACATCAAGAACAACAAACATAAATGATAGATATAGTAACAAAACTGGGGCACAAACAAATATAGTCAACCAAAAGTTAAGCTGAAACGGTTGATAAAATGAAGCAAACGATAAATAAGTTTCGAGCCCATCACATGTAATAAAGTTATATCCAATTTGCTTAGTAAGGAAAATGTAGCTATATGACGCCCTTATGTCTAAAGGATGCAATTTTCGGTGAAGATACGTGTCAGGATACACCAATACATTTTGTGGAGTTCCAAAACGAACATTTGTCATATTTATTGCTCTTTCCATGTATTTGAGGGTTGTGTCTTGAGTCCGATTCATGATTCTCACTACGTATGACAGAATTGTAGCTGGATGTCTTAGTGGAAATGAAGTTAAATATTTATTTTCCTTTTTTGGAACACTGAATTCACCACTGCGCATTTTACCCATGTCACGCATTTCACAGTTATTTTCAAAAGTCCAATCTATAGCACAAAACCGTGTCAATATTTGTCTCGCAATGTTATCAAAGAGCAACCGTGTAGGTGTGTTAATCGACTCCAATTGGTTTATCCCAAGCTCCAGTGTGAGCATACTAAAACAAGGGATACTGAACAATGTTTTAATTTGTACAAATGTATCGTTGAGGAATCGATATTCATATACGGGCAATCTTGAACCTCGAGGTTGACCAACACCTCCCTCACTACCCTTGTTGACAACTACTAAGTACGAATTTTGAGGATAGCACCTGTTCCATTTAACACCAATACAGTACAATAACCAATTAAACTCATTATACATATTTTGTAGCAGGAACATTGGTGGTTGAAAAAAATAAATTACCTGACAATTTTGTTTTCTGTATATAAAGTTGGTGTCAAGTTTAGTCAAGGCTGTAAGATACAAGCTATGCGATTTCATATTTTTTCTCATGGCAAAATCATATTTTAATCTGGTGACAATTGTTTCGGTTCCTGTGTAGTTATGCGACTGAAATTCGACGACAAGGAAGTCACAATTATGAAACCCGATTTCATCAAAATTTATGCCTTGTGAACTAATTTTTATGACATACAGACTGATTGTTGAGATTATGTATAATATTACGATATGAGTGTGAGTGGACATGGTGTAGCTAGTTTGAGACATTGACTGTCACAAAAATTCCAAATAAAGAATTATACTCAAACTTGAGCTTTTGCGGTCTGATTTCTCAATCTTATTGACTGAATTTTCCTTGTCTTTCTCAAATACAATTTTCATTCAAGCTGTTCCTTTCTGAATTTAGTCTTAAATAAATACCAATCTAATGGTATCTAACTAAACTCTTTCAACATGTACAGGAGTACAGCTAACATGCAATATTCCTTCAAAATCTAATTTGCCTTCTATGATTGCCTAGAAAGCTACGAGGAGACAATATTCATTAATACTGATGAAAATTTTTTTTTACATATTTCGTTGAAAAATATAAACTTTAAAATTAAAATCGATAATGTAGCGACATTTGAGAAATTTATTTCATTTGAGCCATGCATTTATAGTGAGATTTTCAGTTCAGTTTATTAACAATATCCTTAAGATCTTATTTGCAATAGGTTTACCAGTTTTACCAATTAATTTGTTATACAAAATATTAAGAAAGCGTGTTTATGAGCTTGGAAACATGAGGTAATTTCCGATTTTGTTAACATCGTAGAGTTTTAAGCGATTTTAAACGAACGAAAAAGATGAGTTGATTGACAAGCAAAATAAGCCTTACGTAGTGAGTAAGGGTATTCACACAACATGTGGATTCGCTTATACAGTTCCGGATGTAATGAGTAAAATTTACAAGCAGAAAGTATTTAAAGGAGAAAATGTAGTAGACATTTTTCTTCAAAGTATTAGGCAAATAAAGGATGCTATTTTTCAAATATATCACAATGCAAGTACCTGTGCATCACTGACGAAAAGGAAAAAAACTTTTCACCTTACACAACAGTGTCACATTTGTTCTTCAGAACTCTCTCAAACTGATGAGGTTCGTGATCACTGTAGACGTTCTGGAAAATTCAAGGAGCTGCTCACACACAGTATAACTTATACCTATACCAAACTCAACAACTTCCAGTTATTATCCACAATAACAGTGAGTGTGGTTCACATCTATTCATCCGTGGATTCAGAATATTTGGTGAATGAGTGCGCGTCTGAAAAGTATATATACATCTGAAAAGTTTGGCGATTATAGTGGATGGTATAGTGTTTATCGATAGCTTATAGTTTATGAACCGTAGTCAAGAAGCCTTTGTGAATGACTTACATAGTTATGTAAAATGAAAATGGGAACAAATTTAAATTGCTATATGACAACTTCAAATGGAAACACCTCGTCAAATTGCTGAAGCAAAAAAGCGTTTATCCGTACAATTATATGACTGGTTGGGAAAAATTTGATAAGGTAGCCTTACCTCATATTGATTGTTTCTTTAACAAACTAAAAAAACAGCTCATTATGGTACAAGAATACGATCATACTGAAACGTTTTAACACATTTAAATGTGAGAACAAACGGAGACATCTTGACTTATGTCTGTTATATGATACGCTACTGTTGGCATATGTTTTCGAAAACTTTCGGGAAATGTCAATAAAATCTTACAACCTAGATTCTGTACACTAAATCACGACATCAGGGAATGACTAGAATGCAGTTATGAGAATGGCGCGAGTGGAAAAGGAGCAATTGACTGATATTGACTAATATAGATTCCTTGAGTTAGGTATGAGNGTTTTTGAAAACTTTCGGGAAATGTCAATAAAATCTTACAACCTAGATTCTGTACACTAAATCACGACATCAGGGTATGACTAGAATGCAGGTATGAGAATGGCGCGAGTGGAAAAGGAGCAATTGACTGATATTGACTAATATAGATTCCTTGAGTTAGGTATGAGTGGTGCTAATCTGATTGACAAGTGGGAGACCAATCCGTAGAACAAATACATGGATGAATTCAATTGTGATCCTGAAAGTGAACAACAGTCTTGCATTATAAATTGGGACTTCAATAATATTTAAGGGCAGGAAAGTTTGACAATAAAAGTGTAAAGATTTGTTGTGTTAGACAACAAATGTTTTCTATTAATTTTTTTAGAGGCTTTGGAGGTAAACCTTCCAGTTTCGGGATTTAGATTCATGACCAATACACGCTAGATAAGGTCGGTAACGAAAATTGTTTGGATGACTAAACACTTGAGTTTATCATCGAATATTGTCTAGACTATGATGCTATATTAGACAAAGCTCAGTGATTTCTAGCTTGCAACTGAAAAGATTAGCGTTACAAGGAAAAGGTTACATGTATACCAACAAAATCTCATCGATGTACAGGGATTCCATTATACGGTCAAGCAAGTGAAGCTGATTTCACAACTTGCACCTAGATAAAATTACACTACATTATACGCAGCTCTGTAACATTACTAATTACCCCTAATTTTTCAACCTCGTGATTAATGAATATTAATATTAATAATAATAATATTATTTATTTCAAACAGATAATTAATTATACCTATCGAAGTGAAAGAAATTGAGAAAAGGTCACCTACTTTTAACCTATCGAGCAGTTTGCACTTGATATTGCTTTTAATCAAGCAAAGCATGCATCGGCTAATAATATTTCAAAGGAATCACTCTTCAAGCTCATGAACAATGATGTTTTCGCAAAAGGTAAATGTGTCTCAAGTTTAAGAAGCTAAACTTAAATATCTTTTTATTTGTACCGGAATGGATAACGTAAGACGACGTCTTCGAGTCAGGTTGGTCAACAAGAAGGAACAAGCTATTGGATTAATTTCTAAGCCACAATATAATAGTCATGACATTTTAAATAATAATCTATTTTTTTCCCCGAATATGCTTAGCCGCTGTTAACTTAGATAAGCATATTTATACAAGATTCACGGTTTTTGGACTTTAAAAATTGGTTATGTACTAATTCCACATGACNTTAGATAAGCATATTTATACAAGATTCACGGTTTTTGGACTTTAAAAATTGGTTATGTACTAATTCCACATGACTATGTTCAGAAAAAATACTATACACTGCCAACGCCTGTTTACTGATAGTATGACGTATCAAGTCGAGATAAAAGACCCATATAGCAAACACACTATTCAGGAGGGAACGATGGAGTCAATAATTAGATTTCATATTCAAAAAGTTTCAATGGATTGTTACTTTTACTGTTTACGATAGCGTTTTAAAACCTTGCTTTCTTTTAGTTACGACTCGAAACAACTTTAATCAGTATTAGGCAATAAAAAGCACAAAGTGTTAGATTTGATACATTTCTGTTAAGCTTTGGAAATCTATTTGCGGCAAATAACAGTGAGAAACGTTTCCAATAATAATATGAAATTTGAAACGTTTCATTTTGGCTCCGAATTGGTGCCTCTCGCAAATTGAAACTACCATTTTGTTATTTATTATTCAGTTGCAGAGTTGGGCACAAGGTTCTACGCTCACCTCCATTCTCTTATCAAAATCATACATCAAAATTTTCACACTTTTTTCTTCCCTTCTTTCCCGCTCTTGGGGTTATTCGCTCCGCTCCCTTCGCTTCTCTCCGATCTTCATTCCTTTTAGCTCCGTTTCCTACACTTCTTTTCGCTATACAATAGCTTTCGCTTGGTTCTCTTCAACTTGTTTTATTTGCTTTTAAAGTTACGTCAGAATACATGGTTTGATTATATCTGTAGAGTCTAGTTCATAAAAACCTTGAAAAACAATTAGAAAATCATGAGGCAAGTCGCATTTCTTATTTTCTATCGATCCTACATGTTTGCTACCTTAAATCGAAAGGTTCATTAAGTAAAGATAAAAAACTAGTCCTTAAAAACTTCCGTGAATTCGATACCGACACTACCAAGCGCATAAAATTAATGTNTAAAGATAAAAAACTAGTCCTTAAAAACTTCCGTGAATTCGATACCGACACTACCAAGCGCATAAAATTAATGTTAACATAATTACAGTGCGTTCGAATAAGAAGGCGAAATTTTTGAAAAATGATTTTGAGAAAACTAAAAAATTGACTATGTCAAAATTTTATACACATTATGAACTGCTCAAATTGCTGAAAATCGGTTCTACAAAAGTTTTGTTAAATTTTCTTAAGTTAAAAAGTGTCACAAGACTCTAATTTGTGGGAGTTTTAAAAACACGAGTCCCGGATTTTCGCCTTCTTATTCGAACACACTGTATAAAAATAAATTTTGTTAATTTCGTTTTTTTGAATTCATTCCCATCCCTTGTTTATTATACTCTTAAAAATTCTCTCTTTGTCTCTTCTACTCTTGTTCTCCAAACTCTCTGAGAAGGAAGCTTTGAGAGCGATTGTCCAACACTGCTCATTTGTGTTTGATTTGTGAGTATGAGAAGACGATTTGGAAATTCTGAGAGGACTTTTCTAGGGCATTCAAAATTAAAAGCCGATAAAATTGTTAAGGAATTCAACTGTGAAGGTAAATTAACAACTAGGATTCCAGGGTCCTCAGAGCATTGTTTTCAAGAGTATTCTGCAACAGAAATCACCATCTCTCTGGACGACGTATATCGATACATACTGTCCACGCAAACCTCGGCGGTATTCGCTCCCACTCATTCGCTCCCGCTCTCGCTCCCATAAAGAGCGAGAGCGAGAGCGGAGCGAGAGCGGAGCGAGNGGCAGGACAATATTTAGGGAGCGAGAGCGAGAGCGGAGCGAGACAGTAAGAAATTCTTGGGAGCGAGAGCGAGACCGGAGCGATACGAAATTACTACTAGGGAGCGAGAGCGAGAGCGGAGCGAGGCGGAACAATATTAAGGGAGCGAGAGCGAGAGCGGAGCGAGTCAGTATAATTTTTAGGGAGCGAGAGCGGGAGCGGAGCGGGGGGTAAANAGGGCGGAGCGATACGAAATTACTACTAGGGAGCGAGAGCGAGAGCGGAGCGAGGCGGAACAATATTTAGGGAGCGAGAGCGAGAGCGGAGCGAGTCAGTATAATTTTTAGGGAGCGAGAGCGGGAGCGGAGCGGGGGGTAAACCGCCGACCTTTGTGTCCACGTCATCAAACTTAGTGAATTATATTTTTTACCGCATGTCGCTAAGGCCTGAGACGATTATACTAAGGATAACGTAAATAGCGCGCAAAATTTGGCGGGAAGACAGGCAAAAAGAATTCAGGTTCATAATTTTTTACCAGCTCCAGGAAAATTCATTAAGTCATAAGTGAAAGTGGAAAAAGANGCAGGACAATATTTAGGGAGCGAGAGCGAGAGCGGAGCGAGACAGTAAGAAATTCTTGGGAGCGAGAGCGAGACCGGAGCGATACGAAATTACTACTAGGGAGCGAGAGCGAGAGCGGAGCGAGGCGGAACAATATTAAGGGAGCGAGAGCGAGAGCGGAGCGAGTCAGTATAATTTTTAGGGAGCGAGAGCGGGAGCGGAGCGGGGGGTAAACCGCCGACCTTTGTGTCCACGTCATCAAACTTAGTGAATTATATTTTTTACCGCATGTCGCTAAGGCCTGAGACGATTATACTAAGGATAACGTAAATAGCGCGCAAAATTTGGCGGGAAGACAGGCAAAAAGAATTCAGGTTCATAATTTTTTACCAGCTCCAGGAAAATTCATTAAGTCATAAGTGAAAGTGGAAAAAGATGACCCAAATTACTTCGTGAACTTTGGTTTTTATTGTTTTACGTCGAACAAACTGCAGGTACGTCAAATATTTCATTCATTAAACTGTGAAATATGTGATTCAACATGAAATTGATATCTAATATGATACATATTACGTATATTTTACTCATGAAAGCGCAAAGAAAGGGTTTGACTCAGTTCGAGAAAAGTCAAGTGGCATTTCTTCTTTCCCAAGGTCATTGGATTTACAAAATTTCTTAAATAGTCGACCGTTCTGATTCCTGCATTCGTCGAAATGTAAATCAAGATGAAAATATGGTTATTTTAACTTATTTACGCGAAAATAAAAGTGTTCATAATAGGACGGTGGACCCTTTATGATTTGTGGGTTGTGAAATGAGTCCGAAGAATTTTGCCGTTTTCTAAAGTTATGATGGGCTGGATGACGGGTGCATCTGCCGAGAAATTCTACAACCGAAGTTTCATCAATTTCTGATAAATTAAGATATCGTATTGTGTGTTGCTTTGAATGAATTTTTTAGCTAACTGAGTCGTTCTTCCACTGTTAGTATTCCCATCTTGGCGCCTTTGCAATTGGTTTTTCTCATAAGAATTTTCAGTCATTATCAAACCATGTTGGTCGAATATTGTAGTAATTATTTGAGGTGTGGTGTGGACTTCTAAGTACAGGACTTCAAGGTTCAACAGACAAAAATTAAGTGTTTATTATTGTAAAAAAAACGCTACATGAATATTGTAAACAAAACTGAAATAAACAAGATAGGACACTTAAGTCCTTCAGACGAATCATAGCTTATGAGTCAGGGTACAAGAGTTGAAAGTAGCTACAGAGGTTAAAAGTGATTGTAACCTTAGTTCAAGGAAAAACTTAGATGATACACTAGAGCAAATAAATTCAAAGTCGATATTAAAAATAGCTTCAACAAATATTCATGATTCCGAAAATGTGAATAACACAAGTTCTTTCCAATTGTTCACGACTCCAGAATAAAGAAAGTTGCCGTATTTTCCTCGTGGGTGTATTCTATTTATTAGTCGGAGTAGCTTATTTTCGTTTGAGTGATTTGACGAAGTCATAAAGTTCGGGTTCCTAAATGGGTTTCCCAGTTTCAGTTTTGAATTTTTGACACCTCTAATAGGACTTAATCGGAAAACAGTAATCGGAAACGATCAGTTTCCAGTTGTGCACTTAAAGAGAAGCGACTTCTGTAGGTCTACAACGCTACATGCTTTATTTTATCTATCTATACATGTGAAATTGCATACTCCGCCACCAACCCATTTCCTACTAATAGACCCAACTCTGGAAACCAAGAGAGCAAATTGCGTCTGTTTCTATTAACCACCATGTCTTTGCTGTTTCTATTATGAAAGGAGTCGGCGACTTCTAGACGTATTCTTGTATCCATATCCCTAATTATTATGCAATTATTTCTGGGGTATATCTTCAAATTGTCAGATTGACTTTGAAATGCTGAGTTGGCGGAATGTAGACAAAAACCAGAAACAGCTCTGAGAAAGAAATTAGGACCCACACTGATATCCCGAGAATTTAAGAATTAACAATAATAGAAAATAGGAAGCTATATAGATATTTTCACCCTATATGGATTCACAGTTGCGAATTAAGGCACCAGCATCCGAAACTTTTGATTCCTTTACAGATTCTTCCTTTGCGGANATGGATTCACAGTT
Source organism: Holacanthella duospinosa (assembly GCA_002738285.1). Classification (NCBI taxonomy): domain Eukaryota; kingdom Metazoa; phylum Arthropoda; class Collembola; order Poduromorpha; family Neanuridae; genus Holacanthella; species Holacanthella duospinosa. The sequence goes on from NIPM01000057.1 coordinate 727,247, forward strand.
GCGAATTAAGGCACCAGCATCCGAAACTTTTGATTCCTTTACAGATTCTTCCTTTGCGGAACTTAGCATAAAGACAAACGTTTCACAAATTGAAAGTATATAAAAGTCTACAAATTCTATTATTCTTTCCAAACCCGAAGTTTAACACAAATAATTTATTTTTTATTTTGGTCAATTGGAAGATCAAAAATACACAAATTAATAAAAAATTTATAATCTTATATTTAATTCCGTATTAAAAGATAATTAAGCATAACGGACAAATATGTGAATGCTTTTGAATTTAAGTCGCAGAGTTTTCATTATGTTATGCATGCAAATGCAATGGGTGAAAATAAGAATCCTAAAAAATTTGTGTTTAAGTTAAGAAAAATTAGTCTAGTAAAAACTAGTTAAAGACATAAATATTTCTTGTGTGATTTCTAAAGAGAATAGAATTTAATAATGCTAACTTCGCCGCAAGTAGTGATTTCTTAACAATGCAAATTTTAGTAGTGAAAATTATTAAAAATACAAATTTTTGAAGTAAAAGTTTTTTAATAGTAAACAGTATTTAATACCTTGTTAAAATTTTGTGACAGTACAAACAATTTAATATTGAAAATTACTTAATATAATTCTTTTAATAGTAAAGTAATTTAATAGTTCTAGTTCAAAGTTTTCAATAGTACAAGTTTTTTAAAAGCACAAATTTTTTATTAAGTAAAGCTTTCGAATAGTAAAATTTTCTAATAGTTCAAATTTTTCAATAATTCACAGTTTTTAATAGAGCAAATTTTTTAATTGCGCAAAGTTTTAATACTGAATAGTTTAGTATTTTTTTATTAGCGCAAATTTTTTTTATTGGCGCATCGGTTAGTAGTATTGATACAAAAATCCCTCCATAGTTTGTAGNTTTATTAGCGCAAATTTTTTTTATTGGCGCATCGGTTAGTAGTATTGATACAAAAATCCCTCCATAGTTTGTAGTAATTCTATTTTTATTGTGTGATGCAAAGCTCGGTGTTTGACTACATCATCTGCTCTTAAAATACAGTAAGNTTTATTAGCGCAAATTTTTTTTATTGGCGCATCGGTTAGTAGTATTGATACAAAAATCCCTCCATAGTTTGTATTTGTTTGATAGTAATTCTATTTTTATTGTGTGATGCAAAGCTCGGTGTTTGACTACATCATCTGCTCTTAAAATACAGTAAGACCTCTCATTCGGAAACTATCTCTCACTGGCTGCATAAAATTCACTCCACCCCTTCTTCCTTTCAGGTACCGTAAAGTTTCACATATCTCACATAATTCGTAAATTGTTTATACACACTTGCCCTCCACATTATTTGAATGTTTACGGTAATCGTCACGTGAGGTGAGACGGGGTGGAGAGATTTAGTTTCCGAATGAGAGGTTTTGCTGTAATGAGTTCGGCTCTGCACAATCTCGGGCTCCATGAAATTGCTCGAGGAGCAAGGGCGCTTTCAAAAATACAGCCTTGAGCTTTTTTGAAAAGTTCTCCATTCCCTCTGCTCGGTGTCTTTTCTATATCCTTCCTTGGACTCTGATCAGGCTAAGGCTCCTCTGAAGCACGTCCAACGACTCTGCTTGGTTTCAAGCTCTTTTGAAAAATTTTCTTGGAATCTGCTCGTGCTCGGTCTCTTTTGAAAATTCTTTTTTTGGCTCTGCTCGTAGTCTTGAATCTCTCCATTGAATGAATACATGGCCCATGTCATTAAGCATTCCTCAAGTAAACATCCACCAAGGATATACAATGAGCACAATCGTCATCTGCGCATGTACAATACGCACTGTGTATAAACATTTCCCCTGCATACGTACAATTCGTATTGCGCTTATAAAAGTTGACAGTGTATGCACAATAAGTACTGGGCATACAAAAGTTTTCTGCGCACACACAATGCGTACTGCGCATATAAACGTCCAATGCGCGCGTACAATACCTATTGCGCATATTAACGTTGAGGGCGCACGTACAAAATATCCTACTCATATACAATGCGTGCTGCGCAAGAAAACCTCCACTGCGTATTAGAATGGTACTGCTTATATTAACTACAACTGCGCATCTACACTACTTACTTTCCATGTTTGTGTCCACTGTACATCTACAATACGTACTTCTCTTGCGAACATCCTCTTAGCGCTTGCAATGCGTAATACTCATGCGAACGTCTACTGCATAATGCGTATTTGACTGAGGTGTTACTAATAGTGTAAGACTTACATGTCTTACTGAGGGGATTAAGGGGGATAAATTAGGAGGTTGTTAATTAATTTGGGAATGGGACGGGTATTTTTGGGGTTTCGGGGAAGGGTCGGGATACTATATGGGTCGGGTAGGGAATTGGTTGGGTTTTTGAGGATATTTTTTTTACTTTAGTTTGATTAATTAATTAAGGGGGGAAAATAAGGGGAAATTTAATGGAAAATGGGATTCAGAGATCAAGGGGTCACTCACCAACCCTTTAAGGATAGTTACCCAAAAAATCCGGATCCGAAACGGGCAGGAAAAGTCCGAAAAGAATACAGATGATAAATCACCAAAAAAAGAAAGGTAGGAGAGTAGCAGCAGGATGGGAAGTCGGTTTGAGACTGACTTCCCATTCACTTTTTTCCAAAATGGATGGAGCGTCGGTCTGGGAGAATTTCTCCCACACCGACGAATCCATCCACCCTGAGAATGGGTAATTTTTTAAAGGAAGTGGGAAACCACTTACCTATCTAACAATAGCTGACTCTGGTCAGCTATTCAGCGATCCAGCGTTCGAACTATTATAGAACCAACAATAGATTACAGTGCGTGTGCGTAAAATTTCTCGGACTCACTAAAAAAATACCGTGGCTTACCGCTCACACCTGACCGAGAAAACAAGAAGAATAACTAAATTTATATTTATTCTCGGTCAGGTGTGAGCGCTAAGCCGCGGTATTTCTTTTTAGTGAGTCCGAGAAATTTTACGCACACCCACTGTAATCTATTGTTGGTTCTATAATAGTTTATAATTTGGTCTACAATACAATTCTTACGACGCATGGTAACGTCCATTGCGCATACAACCACCCTTGGCTCTCTCTTGGGCTCCAACACAAACTGATGCTTTTTGGAATTTGGGCTCGGGTTCGGTCTCTTCAAAATTTCTATCCTGAATTCTGCTCGGGCTCGAGTCTTTTGAAAATTCTCTCTTGGGCTCTGCTTTGGCTCGGGGTGTTTTTACATTTTCGTTTGGGCTCTGCTTTTGCTCGCATTCCTTTGAAAATTCTCTCTTGAGCTCTGCCCTTGCTCGGGCTCTTTTGAAAATTTCACTTGGGCTCAGTGTCTTTTTTTTAATCATCCTCTTAGTTCAACTAAGATTGCTTTGAGTTTGTGTTATTCACGCAAGAGCCTGAATGAGCCAGAGCCAGAGCCCAGAGTCGGGAGCCCAAACCACCGAGCTTTGCTGGATGGCTAAACTGTATGATTACACGAAAAGGAAATAAAAAACCACAATTGGTTCTTTGCAAACCATTTCCAAAGCTCTTGCCCTTGCCCTTAATCAACGGACATTCGAAGGAATTCGTTATTAGAAGAAGACAATCAAGAACTTTCTACTTGTCATAAAATTGTCGACAGGTTTTAATATTTTTGAAACTGAAGTAAGCAAAAAGGTAAGATTTTATTGTATANTTGTCATAAAATTGTCGACAGGTTTTAATATTTTTGAAACTGAAGTAAGCAAAAAGGTAAGATTTTATTGTATATTTTTTAAAAGGACTAATACAATGTTTAATATTTGCTTGTCATTCTCTCTCAGAGCAAATTGCTATTCTTAAATGTACTATTGATGTCATATGAAGGTTACCATTTTTTTCACAGGATACTATAGCAGACAGAGCTTGCAGAATACGTGCTGATATTCTGTGTCAACTTGAAGGACTNTTTTTTTCACAGGATACTATAGCAGACAGAGCTTGCAGAATACGTGCTGATATTCTGTGTCAACTTGAAGGACTCAAATTAATTGAATTTCATATTAGTAAAACACTAAGCAGAAGGCCAACATGTATCGGACTACTGTTTATGAAAATGGTACTACGAAAAATGGAAAACTAATTGGAATAGAGAAGTCATCAACGCTCAAAGAATTTATTAAAAAAATTAATTTCTTCTTCAATGAGAATTTTACACGACTATTCTCTCCAGAAGGAGCAGAAATTACTGATGTTGAGTTAATACGGTACAACTGAAACTATAACAACTCAATAATTGTAAAGAATTATGTAATTGAAAATTATTCGATTTTAAGCGATGGTGAGGTAGTGTATGCGTCGCAAGGTGAAGATTTCATAATCGGCAGTAAGGACACTGGTGATTGGGTGAAACTTAACGTTGGTGGTATTGTTTTTAATACATCCCGAACAACATTACTAAACCGTGAGCCTGAGTCAATGCTGGCCAAAATGTTCAATCCGAATTCAGGAATGCAGCCAAGTGTGAGGGATTCCACAGGAGCTTTCCTAATAGACCGAGATCCAAGATACTTTGAACCAATTTTGAATTATCTGAGGACCGGTAATCTTATTTTAGATCCGAATGTAAATCCCAAAGGTAAATCTTCATCTCAGCTGACTCAACTCACTATAAGTGAGCAGTGACTGAATTTTAAATTTTTGTTTCAAGTACTTTTTGCATTTAGGGGTACTGGAAGAAGCACAATTTTTTGGAACTCACCACTGTATTTCACTTCTGGAAGAAATGATGCGACCTGTTGATGACATTCCAATGACACGTCGTAATGTGGTGAATGCACTTATGACCACACCTAATAAATCTATTCTGAGATTTCAAGGTGTTAATTTGAACGGAGCAGATTTGTCTTACTTAGATTTAAGAAACATTAATTTCAAGTAAGACTAATTTTTTTCAATTAATCCGTATTCTAGTTGACACCTTGCTTGACATTTTACTGATAGGTTTGCAAAGTTACGAAATTCGAAGCTTTCTCATACGAATTTATCTTTCTGTAATTTCGAGCGAGCGGATTTGACTGGTGCTGAAATGTGCTCGGCCACGTTGAGCGGAGTGCGAATGGCTAATGCAACAATGGAGGGTGCAAATTGTGCAAATTGTAACTTCCAAGTATGTTGGTTGTATTTTTTGGTATCCTAAGTCAAAATTATTACTAAAATTGAGTTTTTGCCGTTTACTTATGCAGGACCCAACTGGACAACATGCTAACATGGAGGGTGTGAATTTACGTAACGCTATTCTAGAAGATTCCGATCTCACTGGTGCTAATCTACGGGTTGCCAATTTAAAAAATGCAAATCTTAAAGCAACTATTCTCCGTGGAGCAATTTTAGCAGGTATTACAAAAATCAGCCAAATATATGCAAAAATTTAAAACAGAGTGACATACTTCATTAATATTTCATACCCTACTCAGGAGCTGATTTGGAAAATTCGGATCTCACAGGAAGTGATTTACATGAAGCAAATCTTCGTGGAGCCAATTTAAAAGACGCAGCGCTAGAGTTAATGATAAATCCACTCCATATGTCACAAGCAATTCGCTAGCGATGAAGACGATAACACTGGAAATTTATAAATAATTTTTTATTCATTTACGAAAATTTGATAATAACAATGTTTAATTAAGATAATTTTTCAGTTGTCTATCAAACTCTGATTACTCCTTTCTAAACACAGGTGCTAGAGAACTAACTCTGCCACTCTAACTTGGGAAACATGGCCGCTGAATCAGGAATCAGGAATCAGAATTATAAGTATCCAAACAGGCCCAATATTCCGCCTCCTGCTGTCACTAGCGTAATAATTAGGTAGAAATAACATAGAAACTGCGAACATGAGACAATCATTCCGACGCGNAATAATTAGGTAGAAATAACATAGAAACTGCGAACATGAGACAATCATTCCGACGCGTAGAAATATGCAGAACTACGTAAACACGCGTAGTTACACTAATAATCTACCTTAATAATACACGGTTCACTGATGATAGCAGCAAATCCTAGTTTGGAAGGAAATGTATAAAGTAATGATAACACATAAGAATGAAAATGGTGTCTATAGTTTGAAAACAAAATCTTATCCATGGAGTCTTAATTTTGGAATCAAGAGTTCGTGATAATCGAAATTATACATGTTTTAAGAGTGATGGATTAGTAGTGTTCTCCATGACTCTGACTCCGGAGTCATGACTCTGACTCTGACTCCCAGGGTTTTTGGCAGTCGGGAGTCATTTGATGACTCTGACTCCAAGGGTTTTTGGAGTCAGAGTCATGACTCTTAAAACATGCGCACATGGGCATATGGGATTATTTTTTTACTTTTTTTCCTTACCTACTTTAATCACTTAACGCAAGGTTCCTTGACAAAAAGAAACTTTCATCGGGCTACAACATATGTCGTAAATTTTTAAAAATTACAAATTTTTTTCATGAATGTTGGTCGACATTCAGACGCAAGGTATGGCAATGCAGCTAACCCTATTTACTATTTTTTTTTGTTATGTGACCTCGGAGTCGAGAGTCATGACTCTGACTCTGACTCAGAGTCGACTCCCAAAATTCAAGGAGTCAGAGTTATGACTCCGAGAGTCGACTTCTAACATTTAGAGTCAGAGTCATGACTCCCAGAGTCAATGACTCTGACTCCGGCCAAGCTGGGAGTCATGGAGAACACTATGAATGAGTAATACCAAAAAAAAAGTGTTGATACTGCAAATAAAACATTGACGAGTCGAAAATAGATGCTGAATCTAAAAAATTTGATGAGTAGGTATNGTAGAAATATGCAGAACTACGTAAACACGCGTAGTTACACTAATAATCTACCTTAATAATACACGGTTCACTGTTGATAGCAGCAAATCCTAGTTTGGAAGGAAATGTATAAAGTAATGATAACACATAGGNATACACGGTTCACTGTTGATAGCAGCAAATCCTAGTTTGGAAGGAAATGTATAAAGTAATGATAACACATAGGAATGAAAATGGTGTCTATAGTTTGAAAACAAAATCTTATCCATGGAGTCTTAATTTTGGAATCAAGAGTTCGTGATAGTCGAAATTATACATGTTTTAAGAGTGATGGATTAGTAGTGTTCTCCATGACTCTAACTCCGGAGTCATGACTCTGACTCTGACTCCCAGGGTTTTTGGGAGTCGGGAGTCATTTGATGACGCTGACTCCAAGGGTTTTTGGAGTCAGAGTCATGACTCTTAAAACATGCGCACATGGGCATATGGGATTATTTTTTTACTTTTTTTCCTTACCTACTTTAATCACTTAACGCAAGGTTCCTTGACAAAAAGAAACTTTCATCGGGCTACAACATATGTCGTAAATTTTTAAAAATTACAAATTTTTTTCATGAATGTTGGTCGACATTCAGACGCAAGGTATGGCAATGCAGCTAACCCTATTTACCATTTTTTTTGTTATGTGACCTCGTCATGACTCTGACTCTGACTCAGAGTCGACTCCAAAAATTCAAGGAGTCAGAGTCATGACTCCGAGAGTCGACTTCNTGACTCAGAGTCGACTCCAAAAATTCAAGGAGTCAGAGTCATGACTCCGAGAGTCGACTTCTAACATTTAGAGTCAGAGTCATGACTCCCAGAGTCAATGACTCTGACTCCGGCCAAACTGGGAGTCATGGAGAACACTATGAATGAGTAATACCAAAAAAAAAATTGTGTTGATACTGCAAATAAAACATTGACGAGTCGAAAATAGATGCTGAATCTAAAAAATTTGATGAGTAGGTATNGTGTTGATACTGCAAATAAAACATTGACGAGTCGAAAATAGATGCTGAATCTAAAAAATTTGATGAGTAGGTATTTCATCAAAAGTGTTTGATGAGAAGAAAAAGATTATGATTAGTAGAAATAGCTGAGTGATTATTGATTTGTCAAAACATTTTTCGTGATGTGTGTTTCACGTGTTTGTAATTATTTTGAAATAATATGAAGAATCATCAACTAAGCAAATTTTTTTGACTAAGCTTGGAAGGTGAATCAATATTATTATTTTGAAGATTTAAAGAAAGAAAATTTTAAAATTTTGAAAATAGTTATAATAAACTTATTGATAATTGGTTCAGAAATTGGATTCGGCATGTGCCCCTCCTTAAAATGAAAACAAGTCAGAATAAGGGAAAGAGTTATGGGTACAATGGAGACGGATGGACTTCACCTCAACTATCGAACTATTCGAATTTTTAACTAGTATGAAAATTTCAAGACTGTAATTTCACTAGTGTCCACTGCAAGAAAAAAAGCAAAGCCAAGTGAAAGATGTTTATGAGTCTTCTTTGTCTGATTTATGAACCGACTTTCACTTGCCTTCCTTTTAAGAAATAAGAAATGAGTTCTAGTTTTGTCAATCTATTCAAATTCTAATCATCGGTAGAGAAAACGGGAAATGAATTTTGCTTTTCTCTGTCATTTGAAATTCAATGAATCACAGAATATGGGTAANTTCAAATTCTAATCATCGGTAGAGAAAACGGGAAATGAATTTTGCTTTTCTCTGTCATTTGAAATTCAATGAATCACAGAATATGGGTAATCGAAACAGAGCGTGGAAAATTATTACAAAATTTTATATATTTTATATTTAAGGGTCGTCCCGCAAAAAAAAGGATTGATAGGGTATAATTTCCTTAAAAATTTGTAGTCTGGTCAAACACAAGTAATATAATTATTGAATTTTCATATAAATATTACCATCAATTAGGTCATTAGTAACTACTTAGTAAATAGTATTATTATTATTATTATTATTTAGTATTATAGTAACTTAATTAGAAATTAAGCAAAGTGTACACAATAGATTAGCCAAACCGAATGTCAAATTTCTACTCATTCTTGGTGAGTTCCATACTAATTTCTTATACCCTGCGCTGCTTAAGTAGTCTACACTTTTTGAATTAACTTTTCCCCTCCAGTTTGCGTTTACCTGGTTATACTGAAACTTATCTCGCACTTATGCCAGGTGACGTCTGCATATATGGGCTGAAAAACTCAAGTCTAGAATCCAACCAGCAGATCTATTTGTTGGCGAAATTCTGTTAAAATGTGACAGGGAGTACTAAAAATCACATTTGACCTTTAGTAACCTCTAGAGGTTAAATGAGAAGCCGAAGGACATTCTGTCCCATTTAAACATTATTTGCATGGAAAGATCTACTTGATTGCAAAGGTTGGATTCGATCCTTCTGTACGCAAAAATTTTTTCTAAGTTTTTTAGGTTAAAGTTTAGGTTAAAGTAAAAAAAACTTCGGAAAATCAAGAAACCTGAACTTTGACCTGACCAGGTCATCGTGGAGAAAAATGTTAGAGGAATATCTTCCTCCATTGGTTATTCACAACAACTTTTGTAGAGGTAGTTTTTTGAGTTGTAAGGGAACCGAAAAGTCAAAAAACTTAGAAAAAATTTTTGCGTACAGAAGGATCGAATCCAACCGATTGCAAAATCTAATTTAAATCTGACAGGGACTACTAGACAAAATTAATTGTACAGGGTTCTTTCTTTCTTATTTATTTTCTATATGCAAAGTAATTGAGCAAAAAAATTTTGACAATTAATTCTGAACCATCTGGCAGAGAGAATCAGAGCCATGGCTCGTTAGCTAGAGCTAAATCACTGACTTTGGTATGGTCATACCTACAAAGGAAGCAACTGCTAAAAGTCTCCTGAGTCCAGAGTCCAATTAGAAACAAGCTACCAACNCTACTAGACAAAATTAATTGTACAGGGTTCTTTCTTTCTTATTTATTTTCTATATGCAAAGTAATTGAGCAAACAAATTTTGACAATTAATTCTGAACCATCTGGCAGAGAGAATCAGAGCCATGGCTCGTTAGCTAGAGCTAAATCACTGACTTCGGTTTGGTCATACCTACAAAGGAAGCAACTGCTAAAAGTCTCCTGAGTCCAGAGTCCAATTAGAAACAAGCTACCAACACACAGCAACAGGAAATCAATCAAATAAATTTGAAGGTGTCAAATAATGAAATTAACTTAATTTCACAATGTGCCTTGCATTTAATGACCAGCTCAGTTGCGAGGGAAGAGTTGGGTGGGAAAAGTGAAGGAGAAGTTTTTGCCTCTCAGCCAAGGATAACAAGCTGAGAATAAAATTGAGACAAAAAGTGTAGACTACTTAAGAAGCGCAGGGTAGTTAAAATACTGAGATTAATTATATAATTATACACCATCTGGACATGTCATAGAAAACAGGTAATTCATTACTGAATGTTGTCATGCAATATCATTTTTAACTTTCGCCAATTTTACCATCATAATATACAGAGTGAGTGAATAAGGGCTACCTAGAGATCGTCACTCCACCGACCTTTCTCTGTGTCACCCACCATAAATCGGCGTCCGAATTTTGTTTATTTTATAATATCACATGTTGTTACATTCAAAACAAAGAATAATTTAGTCGAAAATTGTTTTATCTAAATGGGAGTAATCCATNTCACTCCACCGACCTTTCTCTGTGTCACCCACCATAAATCGGCGTCCGAATTTTGTTTATTTTATAATATCACGTTGTTACATTCAAAACAAAGAATAATTTAGTCGAAAATTGTTTTATCTAAATGGGAGTAATCCATTGGATTATTTCTTTTGAGGTTGTTTGAAAAGTATCGTTTTCTACTCACCTCGCCCAGTAAACAGAGCAGCTCAAGAATAGGATTGAAACTTTTGTTGCCATCGTAAATGAAAACTCGCAAATACTACAAAACGTCCGACGCTGTTTTATGAACGAATTAATCATTGTCTAGATATAGACGGTAGTCACTTGTAACAAATGATCCATTAAGTAGTTGCTCCTGAATTTAGTTATGAAATAAACAAAATTTTGACGCCGATTTATGGTGGGTAAGGTGNCCATTAAGTAGTTGCTCCTGAATTTAGTTATGAAATAAACAAAATTTTGACGCCGATTTATGGTGGGTAAGGTGGGGTGGAGTGAGGATCTCTAGGTAGCCCTTATTCACTCACTCTGTGCATTCTAAGGTTAAAATGTTATCCAAATCATACGCTTAGGTAGGTAGTGGTATAATGCGAAAAAAACATTATCACTCATACTGGATCAAAAGTGAGTATTCATTTGTAGTAATTAAACCTGTGGGTAATATACATGGGCGAGTTATACGCGAAGATAGGTATTCGGTGATGGTGATTTTTATAAATTCCCAGAAATGGAATTAGTAAAAACTAATACCCATTGTGCATCACATCATTTTCTGTTTCTATCGCCCTTATTCTGAATAATTCTAGGACTATAGTAATGAAAGGGGTGACCAGGCGTTAATTTACTTATAGAGTTTGATGAAATATATATTTGGTCGTCTTTCACCATTGTGTGTAGTAATTTTTGCACGCCTAGTGCAATTAAAACTAGACCATGACAATTAGTAAAATAGCAACTAATCGTATGCTCACATGACTGTTTTTAAATAACGACAGAATCAATTTGTCTAAAGTTTTCAGTCAATCAACGTTTAGAGGAAATCCTAGGTTTAAAATTCAAAATATATCACTACCATCACTACCATTTCCTAGAAATCTTGGCGTGAATAGTTGTAGAAACATTTAAAACAGCACTTTTGGGAATAAAAGTAAGCATTCTTTTGGTCATATAAGTTGAAGCACATAACTAATGCGATTGAAAAAGCGGCGATTTGGTTTGAAATTAACCTCACTGGCCAACATGTTAATTTCCAGAAGAATTAGGCCAATTATTTACGTTGTAAAGCAACCCAAGATTGGCAAATATTTACCACAATACCTTTTTTTAATCCTCTGTATTTAATATTTGTTGTGCATATTTTTTAAATGAAATCTTCTTTCAACATAATCTAAAATGTAACATTTAGGCTTTGCAAATTATCTAACTTTCAATTTCTGTTAAACCATTATGCATTCCGTAAATCACAAAAGGTTGCACTGTTGTTACCAATCTGCTGTGGATAACCATCATATCATTGAACCTAAGTGTTAACGTCGAAATTTGAAAGCAACAACTTGACATGGACTAGTAGAAATGTTGTTCTCCAAGGGAAAATCAGTACTGGCTTAGAACAAATTCCGTAAATCTAGCAACCATTAAGTAGCCCAAGGTTCCTTGACAACAAGAAATTAATTGAAGACAATTTTAACAAGATATATCATAAATTTTTAAAAGTTAAAATTTTTTTATGATTGTCGGTCGACATCCAGAAGCAAGGCAATGGCAATGGAGATGTAAATACAATTTTCATGCAAATATTATTTCGTTTATTATTTTTACGAAAAATATAATTTAAAAAAAGTTACGAGTTATGTTGTAACCTGATGAAAGTGGCTATTTTAGTTTGTTGTTGTCAAGGAACTTTGAGGTGGTCTTTATGCACATCAGGGTGATTTTAGGTTGTTTGTTGTCGCTTCGCTGTATAGGGTGGAGACATTCCCATCTCTATAACATTACGCGAAAAGTTCAAAGATACGGGACCTTTTCTGTACCTGAAGTTTGTTGATAAACAAATGCCAAACAATGGTTGGAGGTAATAACCATTAATTCACTCACTATAGAACAAAAGTTTTAAGATAATTTTACATTTCAAAATTTACCTTGGAAACCTGTGAATCAGAGGTTTGAGAGATTTTGCAGAAAAGGTCCCGTATCTTTGAACTTTTCGCGTAATGTTATAGAGATGGGAATGTCTCCACCCTATACAGCGAAGCGACAACAAACAACCTAAAATCACCCTGATGTGCATAAAGTTTTTAGAGCAAATGTTACAACCACGACGGCGATAATTTTCAAAAAAATTAAACGTAGTCGTAGACACAATTTTGCTTTAATTCACATATCAACAGCTGGGATTGTGATTGAAATGACAATTGAGCAGTGGCAGCAGTGAAACTGACAAAAGTGTCGACCGTGACTCCGTTGGGTGAGGTGCAATAGATCTATAAATGTCATGCCTCGCTTTCCGTGTTTTAATTTTTTCTCTCAGTTCAATATTTCTCAACAATATAGAATCGCTTATAGTCACAAACTTATTTGTTTTCTTAGATGTTTGCGCATTGCCCCAAGGAAAGATTAAGTTTATCAAAACACACATGGCGATTGGATGAATACTAGTCACGAAACTATGCGAGAGATTTTGCGTCAATTACTGTTAGAAAATTTTTCTTCGCGTTAGTAACATTCGTTGGTGCAACATTCATTCTTATGTGCATGTAATCTTATATTTTTTTTTTAATAATTTTAATAGTAAAGAATATCTAATTTGGTAAATTACAGACTCTTATTAATTTATGATAACTACCATAATCTTGTGATATACACTAGCAATTAAACATATGATACCAAAACAGTTGTATTTTTCTGCTTTTCATGCTTCAGCTGAAGAAGGAAAATTGAGCAATTTGTTTTTAGCAATCCAGCTATGGCAATTTAGCTAATGTAACTTATTTTTCTATGTATCTAACTATAATTTTTCGTTAGTTTTTGTTGAAAACTTACATATTCACATTATACCTTAAAAATGTTGTCCAGTTGGATTTAGGGTATATGGCGACGATGCTCTTGGGGCAGCTTTTTACAAATTGAAAGAATATTATTATGACAATTACTTAACATATACTGGAACATCAGGTTCTCTTGAATATCTCCGAAGCCTGAGAATTTGATACGTAATAAATCTCTAATTTTGTGCAAATCAACTCAAATGATGGTATCTGAACGTAGAGTACGATTAATGTTCATTTTTAATGATATATAGTTCACTTGGTGTTGGTGTAAGCCAGTTAAATATAAGACAACCCTCACTCGGCCAAACCACCAAAAAGCCGGTCGTTGCCTAGAAATGGATTTTTTTTAATGTCTTTTCTGTTCAAGTAAATTTTTCCAAAACTTGAACGTAAGAAAGTAAAATTTAGAGAAAGACAAGTTTTGACAAATTTAAACAAACCAATTTGTTAAACCAACGAATATTTAGAACATCGGGTTTTGAGAACATGTCTAAATTTGCCGATTGTTTAATACTCGGATATAATGAATATAGGCTGTTACAATCCGATTATCATTGTCCAAACAATTCTTTGTATTCGATGTCCACAGTGAAAAGTTTAATTTTCACTATTGTGTATTAAAATTAAAGTTTTATAATTGCTTTTCGTTTACCATTCGACCCAATAGTCCTTCATCATTACTTGTGGGACCCTGAAATTTAAATGTCCCAAATCAGTATTTCCATACACATGTAGTGCAACGGTGGGATGAAAAAAAATGTATATAAATGTTTTGCTTTTAAAAGCATCAGACAACACATTGAGCAAACTTCAATAGGCGACCACATGTTTTTGCGGAAGAAAGAGAAAATGTACACTTGGCCTGTTCCCATGGCATATTTGTCCCGCCTGGCCCGTGCCTGTTATTTTCTCAATTATTCACTGTCTGCCTGACACATATGCCTACATGTACAGGCACAGAATAAGCATTTTTAGATTGCCTATATATGCACTCACCTCACCACTGGTTCTTATAACCATTCATTAATGCCATTTACCCTTCTTTTCTAACACAGCTTATCATGAAATGTAAGAAATTCTTAATATAAGTGTCGTCATGCTTTGAAGCAAACGAGCGATGTGTCGAAAACTAGTACATACACATGTTTCTTACTAATCGTAGGAAATTTCAAAGCAGTATGCATTGTTTGAAAATAGTGTCACCATTGCGGGTAAGCATTTCAAATTCGAGATCTAGAAGGTTCATATTTTAATTTAATATGGTGAAATCGGATGCTCAGTTAAAAAGATAAAGTTCATATGCCTTGTTTACCATAGAAACGACAACAGTCAAACCAGCACCATATTACACAAGATTGTCAAAAACGTAACCAAACTACATTCAACTGCCAAATAGCATAACCGCCAAAAACAGACGTCCTTTTCAAATAACAAATTGCTTACCATGACAAGTTAAACCGGTATAGGGGAGGTTCCCAACATGAGAACGCCAAGTTCAAGTTACGAGCTCCCGTTTCCTATTATTCTCGCAATAATTTACTAACTTTATTTTAAATTAATCAACCACGTTTTCATTATTCTCACCTTTTGACGTGACGTTTGTGGACGTGAGAAGTTTTAGATTTTATTTTTTGATTTAGCTAGAAATTTACGAATCATTCATAAACATATTAATTTCCATTGTTTTCAATCAACTTGAACATTTTCTTATTGTAATTGAATTAATGAACTGTGTTGTCTAGTGGAAAGGAGGCTTCTATAATTCTCGTGTTGCAAATATTTCTGTAAATTTATGGTTTAAAATTCAAGTTTTAACGAGGTTGAACTGATAGTGGTACTCGTCCGACACCGAGAACATAATATGAGTAACATTATTTATGAAATTATGTCCATTATAAATAATTTTAAAAATAATAATTATTTATATAATTTTGCCAATGATTCGTAAACATCATGGAATTTAGTTCACGCAAGTTTTGGTGGGTCACTAAAGCTTATATTCAAGGAAAGAAATTGTCCATCAAAACCTTAATAGACAAATTTTTATTTGTATATTTGTAAACCAATTCACATTCTAATATGATGTTGTACATGATTCAGCTGACACTGCGATGACTGCTGTTTATCGTGAGTCGCTGGTTGTATAAATGTGCATTAATATTCTGGATACTCAGACGATCATTTCTCTAACACGCAGGGTGTTTGCAAATTCAGATTTAGTGGTTTACCGTGAAGATGTGCCTAAACANTACTATGTGCCTAAACAACTTTTGGTTTGAAATAACTTTTTTTTGTCTGTTGTGAAGAAAATTTGGTCAAAGCTTTTTACTTTTAGACAAATCACCACAGTTAGGGCAGTCATAAAGTTTTCAACCTTATGGTTCGAAATTTAGTTCGACCGGCTACTGTATACTTTGAGATTCGAGCCTTTCCCGCAGAGGTTCGCACTTCTTTTTTTTTATTAAAAATGAGGATTCCTGGCACCTTCTAAGACAAGGGAATAAGCTTATATTAACAAAATTGTAATATGAAATTTAGAAGGTTTCTATAGTTAGGAATTATTCTCTTTTTATTTTCGTGATTGAAATTTCAAATAAGCGAAATCAGCTAAATGCTGCATCATGGCTTCAAAAAGTATCCCAGTGCGCACGGAAAATCAAAAACATTCACAGAATTTAATAAACTCAGCTGACACAGATTAATGTAGAACTTTCTGAAAGCGATTAAGAACCCCAACATGCTACGTTATAAGATTTCTGGCTGTATAATTACTTTGAAAACCAGTATAAATTTATACTCTTTTTTACAACGTTTTTGCAGACTATATCTGTATAAAAGTTGCTTCAAGATAAATGACAGAATTTTTAAAGTTAGCTTCTTTTTTGTGCTCACACTTTGAATTGGTTAGTAAAAATTTGTAACTATAAAGATTTTGTGAAACAAAAAGCGACCTTTGTACGTTCTACCAGTTTCGACCCTTCGATAAAACAGCCGATGCTCGAGTCGGGAATCTGAGGTGATCCGATTATATCCCACTCTTCCCTTTCTTAAATGCTTACTTTCAATTTGTTCAAGGGATAGGAATAAGTCATGTATTTATTCAATCTGGCGTTCCATCACTTGTATTTCCATGTTTAGCCTAACCACAACTCCGTGTGAGATTTCAATTTCATTCTTCGATTCCCATATCCCGTGAAGCTCATCTAGTGGTAGACCTATGAAGACAGGACAAGGTTATACAGTCATATCCTAAATAAAAGCGTAAATTGGAGGCAAGTCCAAGAAACATTCAAGCGAGGTGAGAAAAGCTCCATATATGCTCCGAAGCCCAACATTTTGGACACGTTAAGGCCAAGGATCTACCAGTAGCCCATCTATACTGGGCGAGAGCAATGAAACACTTTCTTGCTAAATTGCTGAAGTATGAATGTGCGAAATGTCTAGGGTCAGAGCAGTTGGCCGGAAAATTAGCTAGGCGTCATTAGAATTTTCGGCCGGGGTTGGGCGAGTGTCGGTTCGGAAGGTATAAAGCAACTGGTAAGTCGGTGGGCTTCCGTAGGCTAATGATAGAAGAATAATAATTACATTAGGAATCGTTGAGACGGGTATTGATTCCAACGACGAAACATTTCGGTTGAGGTGAAGTTACGCATCTTCTACTCTCCCATCCGTCTCGATAAAACTTTACTTATAGGTTGTGGCAGAATTTTAAAAGTATTTTTATGCAGTGCTTACAACTTCTGCTAACATAAGAAAAATATCTTTTTTTATCCGTCAAGGTAAATTAAGACTTTCGGCACTCAAGGTCAATGATATTATTTTGTGCTTTATTACTGTGAATTCACTTTCGACTCGTCTCCTGCAAGTTGACGGTAGTATTAGGGCTAGTACTGCGGTTAGAGTGTAGCAAACAGTCACTCCTACCTATGGCTTCTGCATCCATAGTTATTAACCTCGAACATTGAAGCTGCGTGATGAGGTTTATCCGATAGGTCGTCTGTCCGTCCAGATTTCTGATGTTAGTTTTATGTAATAGGTTCTTGATGCTGAACCAGCTGTAATTATAATCATCATAAATTTGTAGCCTCTATGCAAAAGCTCTTCCGGGCTGGATTTCACCACTAATCATTCAGCAATAATCAATAATCAATAATTTTTGATGAATGTTGATGATTAGTGTTTTACTATGATAACAAATATTTTTCTTTTCACTCATCAAAGGTTGATGAGTTAAATAATTACTCATCAATTTTTCATAAAATTGGCTTAGCAATTTATCAACAAAATTGATATTATTTATCAATTGATAAATAATAAAATTTTTAGTTTTGACATTGTTCTACTTGTTATGGAATATTGATTCTGATCATTAGTCAGATTTGAAAAAAAGTTCATAATAATAAGTAGAGTCTTAAGTTCGGGGTCGTGTTGACNATTCTGATCATTAGTCAGATTTGAAAAAAAGTTCATAATAATAAGTAGAGTCTTAAGTTCGGGGTCGTGTTGACGGGATTTTATTAGGAGAACCTCTGCCTTCATCTCATCCCAAGACGTCACAAAAACCACCTTGAAAATGGTAAGTAAATATTTTAATAATCATTAATAGAAATCATTTTCAAAAATTCATCAAGATTATTAACCCTTGATACAAATATTTTCCTTCTTAGTATCAGAAAACAAACCCAAATATTTAGTGAACTATGGGAATATCATATCATCAAAAGAAAAAACACACCATTTTTAAAACAACTTTTGCAAACAACCTGTCCAATTGATTTATCATCTCATATAGCAACTATTGCTACACGCAGAATGAATTTCCAGCATGTTCCTATCGTCGCTATTTCAATTTTGGATGTAAAAATTTTTTTATTTCACACAAAAAAAAATACAATAGACTTAAGTTTGAATCACTAGGGGTCTACCAATAGCTTGCGTGGATTTGCGTGAGATTGTGTAAGGTTCCTCTTTTACACAATCTCACTCAAGTGGGATGGGCTTAGTGACTCTAACCAATGAGAGAGGATACAATTTCGTAAAATCTCTCTCGGTTTTTACACAAACACACAATTTCACGTAAAAGAGGAACGTTACACAATCTCACGCAAATCCACGCAAGCTATTGGTAGGCTCCTACTAATTTTTTAATTTTGGTTTTACAACAGGAATACTCAGAAGAATCTGAATATAAAGCCGACAACATTCGTAACTACCAACAATCCCAAGAGTTTGGAATTTGAAAGTGGAATCATTGTCAGTCTCTACAGAGATCTCAAGCACATACTCATTTCATTAATAAATGAAAAATTTACATGGCTTAAGGTTAACAAGGTTCAGAACTAAAATAAAAATTTATTATAAAAAAAATTACAACCACTGTGTGTAAAGTTGGAATCCGCAATTTACAAATGCAGAATTTTATAAATTCTAAACGATTTGTAGTTTTTCTTAAGAATATTTGAAAAGGTAAAATAGAAATTTTTGTAGTAATTTTCATTTTTAAAGTTAGAAATTTCATTTTGCTTTATAACTATTAGAATTGGTCATATTGAAAAAGTTGTGTTATATACCTTGTTATCAGCGTCAATCGCAGTATCATCCTTGTTATACCTTGTTGTGTACATAACTAATTGATACTTGCTAACCAGGTTGTTGCAATGATTAGTTTTGAATTATTCAACTTTAATGAAAAGAGAAAGTACATAGTGGTACTATTTCGTTAAAAAATTAGCGGTAATTAGATATGCTAAATCATTTAATGTGACATTAGGTTTGAAAGTCTTCGTATTAGTCAATAGTTAACTTTATAAGGAAAAAGTATAGTAAACAGACGGATACAAATTTCCTTGGTTTATGGTAACCAACAGTCGGAATATGGATTGGATTAAGAAAAAACATTAGGAATAGTAATTTCAAAATTTAAAATTCAGCACATATATGAATACCCCTGTTATATTCGTATCTGATTGGCTCAATTTAAATTTTGAATTGCAACTTAGCACATTACCTTAGCAAGCCAGATCAATTACATGGTAGTTCAATTTCTTTTAAATTTCATCATCTAACATTTTGATACAGATTTCCATTAGAGTATTTTTTTGAAAAAAAAAATTAATTATATTCTTTATTTAATAATTAAGATTTTCTGATGGTCGGGAGTCGGAAGTCATGTGTTGGAGTCATTAAAAAATCATGCAGTTTCAGTAAAAAATTTCTGCTAGCTAACATATCCTTACCGAGTTTTACTGTGTATTGTTGTGTGAAAACGAGTTGTTCAGTGGTAAATNAATTTCTTTTAAATTTCATCATCTAACATTTTGATACAGATTTCCATTAGAGTATTTTTTTGAAAAAAAAAATAAATTATATTCTTTATTTAATAATTAAGATTTTATGATGGTCGGGAGTCGGAAGTCATGTGTTGGAGTCATTAAAAAATCATGTAGTTTCAGTAAAAAAATTCTGCTAGCTAACATATCCTTACCGAGTTTTACTGTGTATTGTTGTGTGAAAACGAGTTGTTCAGTGGTAAATGATTAGTCATACTTCATAGGAAAATCAAAAGTCGACACTAGGTGAGGCTGAGACATTTATGATGAATAAACTATTTGCAAAGCCTAAGGCTAATCTTTTTGACAAATTTATTGTTTATTCTCAAAGTCAAGTGGACAAAAATAGTTATTTTTTTGTACCAAGTACTAGAGAAAAAAAAATTCACTCAATAAAATATGAGGTTAATTTGCAACGTAAAACTGAGTATTCTGCAGACTCAATTCTTAACATCATACCAAGAGTTCTCGCATTTCTTACAAAGCACAACAATAGCATAGATACTATATACATTGTTTATTCTTGATTCTTTATAAGTTCTTAGTGAATGAAATTTATTCCAGTGCTTTGCTCACCGCAAACTTACAAGTGAATAGTTAGTTAAATCATCTACCAGCGTTTTTGTATTTAATCGATATTAAGCAAATTTTTAACGGTAAGGAGGTATTCGATAAAATTCTAACTGCTAGAATGAGTATAAGTGAGTACGTTATAAGACACGCCTTGTGTTAGAAAATCTAGACTAAAATTTTTATTTTATCTTATAAATGAGGTTGGTCATATCAATTATTGTATTTTTACTAATCATTTCTGTATAAATTTATTTGTTTGATTTAAATATATATATAGTTATATAAAGAAAACATATATCAAATATTAAAATTTACCATATTATGATGTCCTTAAATACTTGTCCCTACCCTTTGTACTTACCCTTCCTACCCAACTGTCCCTTGTACTTTTTTGTTGATAGGTACACGAGTTACGAAAACTGTTCTCACGTGGCCCTGTTCAATTCATTAATAGTGAATAGCAGGACCCAGTTGTACACAAGACTCAGAATTTTTGACTCACTGAGCGACTGACTTCCTTACTATTTTTAATGAGTCAGAATTAGACTCTAAATTTGATTTCTAGAAGTCAGACCATATTCTTCAAACTAACTGATTTATATATTTGGATGTCCAAAATGTACCAACAATTTTTGACAGGAATCTAATAGTACTTTTGAAAAATAGTTTGGAGTTTTGTCTCTAGTAAGCTAAGTAGTAATTGATTCTGAATGTCTCATCTAGTTAAGGCAATAAGCCTTTATGTGATTTAGACGTTGACAGTTTTACCTCGAGTACTAGAACTGTGTTTGTTGACATCAATGATACACGTAAATTATACAACTAAGTTACCGTCCTATTACCAGTACTCCTTTCATAAGCAAAGTGTTTGAAAGGATTATCAAGTTGAAACTTTCTATTTTCCTTGAATCAAATAATCTATTGATTACAAATCAACATGGTTTTCGGAGAGGCAGATCCTGTGATACTGCCCTAAAATCTTTAACTACTTTTATTTTTTCAAATATAGACAATCCAAAAGGTAAAGTTCCNTTCTTTTGACACCTAAATAAATTACATTCAATTCAATTCAACTAAGCAATCATACCAAGTGCCTTCTGTATATTCTCCCTATATGAATGTAACTGTATTATACTTTTATCTTCTTGTAGGTCATAACAGAAAATAGGGATTCAATGAAAGACTCCCTCAATCTGGAATTATTTGAACTTGGTCACGAAATATATTTTACTACTTTAAATGTCCAAATTGTACGCAATTCGCACATAATTACAAAAATGCTACTACTATTGGCCAGGAAATGAATTGGCCAACACCGTGAATTGCAATTGACTAGCACGTGAATTTATCAACAATAAGAAAATATAAATTTATAAGAAGTTTTCATTCATGATTTACTGCTCTGACATATCTGGGGTACTAAATAATTTCGAGGAAAAATTTGTACATACAATTTAGTAGATCAAACAAAGAAAATGAAACCCTTTCGGTAATATTTTTATAGAAAAGTTTGATAATTGTTATATGCAGATAAAATTGTTTATATGTAAACTGGTTTACTTCCAAATATAAAAATATTAGCCCAAAATCAAAATTCAAACATTAACATTCGAGAAACTTGGTATTAAAATGAGCACCAGTGGAAAATCATAAAAATTATACTACTTTACTGTATTTGATTATTTAATGTCTTTTTCTTTACTTTATGAAAGGATTCCTGGTAAGAGTTAAGTTCCTATCAAACAGTATGTGGAATTTTTTTTCACTAACGAGTTGATAAAGGGCTAGCCAAACTTGCATTCCCTTGTATCAAGTGTGGCTTTTCATTACACATGCTTTACTTGACTCAATACCTGCTACTCATTTTTGGTACAAATGATGCAAAATTTGACTGACGTTGAATGCCATAAATTAACAGTTCTCTTTCCTTATTTTTACTATTTGTTGGCCAATTAACGTGTTGGTCAATTTAAGGTGTTGGCCAATTAAACGTATTGGCAACTTCACAGTGTGGGCCAATTCAATACTGAAACTTGAAATAACCCTATTCGGCTTCAATAAAATGCCAAGTGAATGGTTAAACCAGAATTTATACCAATAAAAGGATATACGCCATGCGTGTTTGTGATTTTAAAGAAAGTTCAGAGACTGCCGACACCAAGTTGAGAAACTACAAGAGTTCACTCCATTTCTCTTGACCGCATATTAGAATTTGTGATTATAATCTTGGCTGGTTATAGGGTCACTATTAATATAGCAGCCTTTATACACTCATTGTAACCAAGAGATGTATACACGAGAGGGCAAACGCAAGTACCCATGGATAAAGCCTTAATTGCAAACGTAATGTTTCGCTCCATATTAAATCACATGGAACTCACTTGCTACAAGTTTACTTACTTTTGGTCTATAGTGTACAGTGGGTTATTTAAAAGAGTAACTTTACTTTCTCTCGAATTTACATTAATGAAGCACAAGGGAATCCATGCTCAGACGGAGGTTGCACTTGTGAAGCACAAAAAACTCACCCCATGACAATGTTATGAGTAGTGATGTCAACGTTTCGTTTTGTTTCGTCTCATTGCTGAAACGGAAAGGGAACGTTAAGAGGTATCATGAAAACGGAAACGAAACGATAAGGAACATTATGATCCGAAAACAAAATGAATCGGTAAACAAAACGAAACGAAACGGAAATGTTAAAAATAAATTGCAGATTTCGGATTCAAATATTTTATTGTAGATTTTTTTTTAAATGTAAATCTTAACGTTACAAAAACAACTAACAAGACACTGACAGCTTAAATGAAGATTCGAAGAATACTCTGATATATTTGGAATTAGATTTGGAATTTCAGCATTAGGCAGAATGTAAGTTAGTTGAAATTAAATGAACCATTAAATGAATGAATTATATAAAATATAATTCAATCACTTGATAGGTGATACAATTCAACAAAATTACAAATATAGTTTATTTAACCAAAACGTGGAGTTAAATTATTAATTCTATTACTTTTATATTTAAGTAAAATAAACAAATAATACATTTTTCGTTATTAATAGGATCATAGTTTCTTGGTTTAGTATTTTGGACTGAACTAATTTTTTGGTTCTTAATTGATTTGTGAAATGAAAGCAAAATTTGTATTCTATCAATGTTTTTTTAAGCTAGAAAAGTTTTTTCCATGTGCAGTTTTATAAGCTTCNAAAGCAAAATTTGTATTCTATCAATGTTTTTTTAAGCTAGAAAAGTTTTTTCCATGTGCAGTTTTATAAGCTTCCGATAAAAAAAATTTTTTCTTGGATCAAAAGCTTTTCTGAATTTCTATTATCTTGTTTACTTTGTTTAGTAAAACGTTGGGCACTCGATGAAAAAGTTTTTTGGTATTGGTACAAATTGAAAGAAAACACGTTTCGCTATAAAATTAAACCACATGAACTTTTATTATTTAATCAAATTAAATAAAAAAAATAAATTGATGAACTGAATTAACTAAAATTTATTAATTAAATTGTTTAATTTAATTAATTCTATCATNAAGCAAAATTTGTATTCTATCAATGTTTTTTTAAGCTAGAAAAGTTTTTTCCATGTGCAGTTTTATAAGCTTCTCATAAAAAAAAATTTTTTTCTTGGATCAAAAGCTTTTCTGAATTTCTATTATCTTGTTTTACTTTGTTTAGTAAAACGTTGGGCACTCGATGAACAAGTTTTTTGGTATTGGTACAAATTGAAAGAAAACACGTTTCGCTATAAAATTAAACCACATGAACTTTTATTATTTAATCAAATTAAATAAAAAAAAAATAAATTGATGAACTGAATTAACTAAAATTTATTAATTAAATTGTTTAATTTAATTAATTCTATCATTACTTATATTATCAAATTAACAAAATACAAAAGAAAAATGTACATTTCACAAGAATATTTTACTAAATTACATAAGCTTTGCAAAGCATATAAAGCGCAGTCACAGATGGAGCCACAAAACAGTGCAAAGTCATATAAAGTCAGTCGCGAGAGTTTCGGTTGTAATGGCTATAGAGTTTCATCCTTGGAGAAAGTCGTTATGACAATTTCTCTGGGGCAATCTGATTTGGGACAAGTCAGATCGGCGCAGCTAGCTTCGCCGATTATGTCTTTGAAGAAATTGGTTACGATTTTGTCCACTACACAAAGAATCATTTTCAGTCACATCAACTTCAAAATCACAGGAGTCGGCGGATATCTGTGGCCAGAAATCCTAAATTTAAATTAAATTTAGCTTTTGGGTGAGAAGTTCTTTCTCGTAAATCAGCAATAATCGTCGAACACACAAGTCGCACCAAATTTGTGCAGCTTGGATTTAAAAAGAGATATATACGTATTTCAGCTATAGTGACATATTTTGGTGTGACCGGATAGAATGATTTTGTCTTATAATAGTTTTGCTTTAGATTACATCCTTGTAGATTACTGGCTCGGTACGATAGTTTTGTGTTACCTATTGCAAGAGAGGTAGCCAAAAGAGATATTTTCACCTTTGGACCAATTTTCTGTCTGTTTCTATCTGTACTCTTGGTATACTGCCGATTTACTGTAAATGCTTTATTATTCAAATAATTACTCTGGAAGAAATAAATTTAGATGGAAGTTTTATATGTAGGTATATAGATGAAATAATTTCTAAGAAGTTTTCATCAATAGTAGTCTGAAGCAGGTGAGAACAACTGCATATGTACCATCCATCACAGTAAATAGTTTGATCAGCAAAATTTAATACTCAAAAATTTTTTTTTGTCAATCAAATTTTGACTTTGATATTTTACTTAAGCATTTGCAATGCCAATGCCTCAAATTATTCGAAATTCGTCGTTTTTGATATTATATTTGAGAATCAGAATTTAATTTTTGAAATTGGGATTCAGATTCTCCTATGCGGTTTTTCGGAATTTGTTCCTATTAAACTTTATCGCGCGGCGTGAGAATTGATATTGGCATTCGAATTATGAAAGCCTAATTTTTTGTATTTATTAGTATACTTCGGAATTGCCTCTATCGGTATTGGGTATTTCTCACTTTTCCCTCCTACCATGGGTGTTTGACTTGCTTCAAAAGTTTGAAAATTTACCAATTCCAAAGGCTGAAAATGCTCTAACTTGCCCCGGTTGAGAGGTAAAATCAAAACACCCGCGAATTATCTATTGTTGAACTAACTTATTAATTCCAATTTTTCAATTGCAAAGTATAAGAGGAGAAATACATAGACGTCGCTAACTTTGGTATTGGAATTAGGTTTGCCATTCAGAATTCACCGATTAGATTCTAAAGTATAATCGCACCAACCAAATCTAATTCTCAATGCCAATTCGAAAAATAGGAATTGGAGTTACAAATGCTTAAGTATAATTAAAACTTGAAAGTTTAATGAAATTTATTCAATTTTTAATCTTTGAATTTGCAAATCAAGATACTGGTTTGCAAAATTAAACAGTTGATTAAATTTAAAGTATTATCTGCTACATCTAGTAAATTGTTTTATTCTTCAAACCTATTATGACATATTCTTTGTACACGAAAGTGAATTTTGCATATAGATTTTTATTTTTAATTGTCCCTAGTTCCCATGAATAAAAAACCTATAAATCGGTAACTAATTGTGCACTTTAAAAATGTATAAGGATGTGTTGTGCTAAAATTTTTAAACCGGTTTCACATGGTACCATTGTTACAAAGTTATCATAATATATACAAATGTATAAAAAAATTTTACACAAAAACAGATTTTCCTAATTTCATTTGTCATTAATCTATTGCTGGAAAGCCTTCTACGACAAACTTTGGTTAGTAATAGTGTCTCGAAACAAAGCAAAATATCTTCAATTCTAAATTTCTTTATAGAGTGCATAGTACATCTATGCACAAGTCTACAAGTTTTGCAAGCAGTGCTCTCTGCTGTATGTATAGTNACGACAAACTTTGGTTAGTAATAGTGTCTCGAAACAAAGCAAAATATCTTCAATTCTAAATTTCTTTATAGAGTGCATTAGTACATCTATACACAAGTCTACAAATTTTGCAAGCAGTGCTCTCTGCTGTATGTATATTAGTCTACAGTTTACATTTTGTTCAGCTATTTCTTCGCTAGTAAATTTTTTTTAAATTCAAATATTATTTTTATNTAGTCTACAGTTTACATTTTGTTCAGCTATTTCTTCGCTAGTAAATTTTTTTTAAATTCAAATATTATTTTTATCTAAAAGAGCATTAGAAAATAGAAAAACGTTTTTTTTTAATCAAGTCACTGGTATCAAAGCGTCAAAAATTATGATTTAATGAAGAACAAGCGTTTTTGAACATAAGTTATGGAATTCCTATTATTCACTGAAATGTCTCAGAAATATAGTAGGAAACAATTGATTTTCAATAAATAAATCAAAATTTTTGACCTATTGATTTAAGTGACTCGATCTTAAAAAAACGCTGCTATACATTTGAATGAATTTTTTTTATATAAAAATATCATTTCAACCGAAAACATTTTTCCAGCTAATAAAAAACTGCGCACAATTTTAGCCGAGGACTTCCAGCAAAGAGAACTGGTAAATAGTAATTTCTCGCTTGTACATGAATATTTGCTGCAGTGTACTTTCTGAAGAAATTAGTAAAATGAGTTATTTATAACATTTTTGAAAATATAAATTAAATTAATTTAAGTTTGTTAATATTTCAGTTTGAAAATGGAGACTGAAAATAAATCCGAAGTTAATCAAAATTTTACAAAAGATGAAATATTTGAGTCTCTTATCACCGATGCACAATACATTCCAGGGGATAGCAAAGTATTTGAAGAAGGTAGAGAAATCAAGTGGCTAGATATGGCACTGGCTCAATCAGGTCAACGATTCTTCCAAAAACACTACGCCTCCCTTGTTTTTGCTCATGCGCTCTACTTTGTCGTTGGATTTGGATTCAAACCAGTAACCGGAATGGTTATTCGAACAGGTGGTTTCTACGGTCTTGCGAAAGCAACCAAACGGCTACTGGCTACCTTGTGGTATGTCCTTCGATGGTATGAGACTGACATTGTCGGACGCTACGCCAAAGGATTCAAGGCTATTTGCAAAATCAGAAAGACCCATGACGTCTTGCGTAGAAAGTGCAATCAAGGAAAATTAGAACACGATTTTGACAGTGAAGCTGCAGAAGGGAGTCCAAAAGACATCTTCATAGAAGCTCTGACAAAAGATTTAGCTTTTCTAGACACATCTACATTCCAGAGAATGGACTTAACCTATGACCCTCCAGAAGCTATGAGTCAATTTTCAATGGCAATGACACAAATATCATTTCTACTCCCTGTATTTGCTCATCCTGAAGCCTTTGGTATTTATGATACAGAAGGCTTGGAAGGTTTCGAACATATGTGGGCACTTATAGGCCATCTATCAGGAATTGATGATCGATTCAATCTCCCCCTCCAACGACCAGGGAGAGAATTTTATATCAAATTTTGGAAAGAAGTATTTATACCAAGTTTCTTAGTTCGTGATACGAAGATAGCTGAAATACAAGAAATTTATGTACAGAGTGTACGAAGTTATATCCCTATGTTCTCTGTACCATCTGCTTTCTACTACTACTTGAGTCGATCGAACATAGAAGAATTTAAAGGACAAGAATTGTATAAGTTGGTGGGATGGAAAGACAGAATTGCATTTGTATTGGTTGGAATTACATTCTCACTTTTCCAAATTTCAATAACTTTCAAGAAACTTATGAATTTGATTGTTCGATTTATTATGCAAAGAATACTAATTAGGATTGGATTGGAAGAAGCTATAGATGCTGAGGAGATGAAAAGAAACCTTCCAGCCGATACGGATTGGTCGAAAAAGTATCGAAAACGTGATGAAGATGTATTACACAAATGGAAAAAATCTGAAGCTTTGGTAGGAATGATGACAAATGCTAAAACAGCCAAAAAACCACGCAAAAAAATTTGAGCAGATATATATTTGAATTTTAATAATGGTTGTGATCGACATTTGCGAAAAAAAAAAAAATTTTTTTTAATATGTAAGTTGATCTAGTCAATTCAAAAAAGATTGAATTGAAATTTTTTAAATTGATCAAGAATTATACTGTATTGTATTGTTACTAATACTTTCAAAAGTTGGATAATGATTGANAATTATACTGTATTGTATTGTTACTAATACTTTCAAAAGTTGGATAATGATTGATGTCGTAAGTTGACGAACATTATATTAGTAACTTGATGGAACTTAATACAAAGTTTTGCCATCACCATTGTAAAGCAGTTTATTTTGTTAAGTTTGAAACTATAAGACTTTTCACTAGACAACTNGATGTCGTAAGTTGACGAACATTATATTAGTAACTTGATGGAACTTAATACAAAGTTTTGCCATCACCATTGTAGAGCATTTTATTTTGTTAAGTTTGAAACTATAAGACTTTTCACTAGACAACTTATGTGACCATTACTTATTATAATGAATTTCAAATAAAAGTTAGAGCGTGATTTGGGACTTAAATTTTATTTATTGAAATTTAAAATTTATTTGCATCTGTTGATAAACACATCAGATGGTATGATAATTTGCACATCCTCATTGAAATTGTTTTTTGAAACGTCAGTTACATTGTAAGAGCTATAACTTATTTTCAGGTAAAATGACAATTGGATTTTAAGATAAAATGTTCATCTGAACTTAAACTGCTTCCGCTACCGTGTAGTGTTAACTTTGAAAAAATTCACTAGTTATAGTCTATAGTTGTTAAAATAAACGTTAATGTAAACTGAAAACCAGTTTTAACAACTTAAAAAAGTATAAAAAAATTTGGTTTGGTAACTGAAGTGATAAAAAAATAAGTGACTTTATTTAAAAAAATGTCGGCTTCACATCAATTTTTGATTTACTTGCCAGACAAAAACAATTTTTTAAAGAACAATTAAAAATTTTTTTGTGCTCAATGTGTCGTGGATGCGATTCCGTAACTAACAATAAGCGCCGTTTCTATGAACCGTAAACATTTTGAACCATTTCCTGGGAAACATTATTTCATTCCTCTTGTAGAATTTTCCAAACACCACCCATGGTTCTTGCTTCTCGCAAACGAAGCCTGTTTAAGGAATATGAAAAAATGAATGGGACTAATGTCGGGACTTTTTACAGGTATTTCTGATTTCGGAGTGATGGTCATTCCAAGTCGAGTCGTCAAATCTGCTGCATAAGCCATGGATTTTTTTTAAGTATGTAATGAGAGTGTGGCGTGATGAACAAATACTTTGTACAGCACGCCAGGATACAATGAAGCCATAGATTCTTCAATTAAAGGTGTCAAAGCATGTTCAATATAGAACTTGGAGTTTATCTTGACTTTTTCTGGCAGTTTCATCAAAGGTACAGTCCCCGATCCGTCATATAGCACCAATAACCATGAATCTGTGAGCAAGCTTTTTAATTTAAATCAAAATTTAATTGAAGCCAATTTGATTAAAGATTTTATAAAATTCAACAAATTATAGATTCTATTAAATTTTAGTTTATCATTTCTGTGGATTTGAGTTGAGTAGACAACAAAGCTTTTAGGATCAAAGTTGTATTAATGCTACTAGGAGAAGTCATGACTTTCATTCTCGATTCAGACGCTCAGAATCAGTGTGAAGATGCTGTGATTTTCGCCCAGTTTGTCAAATAACTTGTTGTTTCCGTCTTAATAAACGATATATTTTTGTAAATAGACTCTATTCAAATTCGAGATGAACATTTATCATACCTGTCACCCATTTTGTGGTAGGTGTTTTGTTTATTACTTTGATAATATTCTTCAGTTGCTGGTAAATCGTAGAAAAGTTAGAACCTCCGGTAAGCTAATCAATTTGATTGTGGAAACATGACTGTTACTGAAATGTATGGGAGTTATATCTGGCGGTATCATGTAGTCGTGGTATCTGAAATATCACACAGTGCAAAGTCAGATGTCAATTGTAAGTAGATGTGATATCAACTACGCAATAGAACCACATGGTACTGAATTTCGTTAGAGGAAGCTGACGGATATGATTCCTTACATCTTGGAGAGGTTGCGCTCTTCAAATCCAGATGTGTAAGAAAATATGTAGGAGAGTCCCAGAAAAACAAGCACAAAATTCTTGGTATTCGGCGCATTACTATATTACTTTGCAACTGTAGCATAATTTCCAAAGTCGCAAAAAACATACGCTTTCTTTTTTCTTGTTTTTTTTTGGACTCTATATACGTATTGCTAAGATATATCAAAACAAACAACTTGAAATAATTAAAATCAATAAGGATTTCTTGCTTAGCCGTATCTTTTAAAAATTGCGGTACAATATCTTTCCTATAATACGTAAAAATTACTCCAAAGATGACAGTATATTTGAAGATAAACATTTGCTATGTTGAATATTAGTTGAGTTAACTTACTACAAATTTCAATCTAGACTGTTTTTAATGTGTTGGTTAAATTAAAGTCATCAGAATGTCAACATCCGAAAGAATTTTCCATCACGGTGGTGTAAGAAATGTAAAATGCCGAAGAGGTGAAGCGTAAAATCAATTATGCGTTTTCGTTGTGATTATGCGTTATTAAGGCTGCTTACGTTCAACTCCTTGGAGACTTCTTTCCATGAAAAAATTTTCTTTTGCAAGTTCACGGCATTTTTTTTTTTTTTCGTTATCGATGACTTTTTCATGTTTTTTTTTACCAAATCGACGAGCAGATTCTTTTCATGATATGTAAAGTTTGACTATGGATTTCTTTCTGCTAAATTTCACTGTCTGACATTGCAATACCATGCGAACAATGACAATAAGAGTGAAAATAAAACAGGTGAATGTTCTCCTAATTTGACATGTAAGTAATTTGTTGTTGAAAACAAATGTTAGCTTGATGAAAGAATTTGTAATTTGAATTTTGGATATTATTTTAAATTTACCAATCACTAAAGAGCTTAACATTGGCAACATTGTGGGAATTCTAAAACTAGTTATTTTTGGATAAGGTTTAACACAGCTTTTGATACAACGCAAAACCTTATTCGTAAATTAAAATTGTTCCATAGATTGTTATTAAACGTTTTCATTGATACATTGCCGTTCGAGATTATAAAACAAACACTGGATAGCAATCCGGAGATAAATCCTTACTCATTCTTCAATGATGCAATTGACTATTTACTGAAACAATTTTTTTTATTTCTAAAGCGCACCTGTTCTGGCATCAGTAGTAAACATCATGACATGATAATTCAAAATGAATCCGTCTTCAAATGGACCTATCTTGTGCAAGTTGACAAGAATTATACAGTAGATAATTTTGTCCAGGAGGATGAAATTTTTCAACAAAAACTACTGAAATAAATAGCGGAGATATGCGTATCTACTACCAGAGAATTTCATCATAGTTTGTGGAAGAAGTTTTAAGATGTAATGATGGCATTTTTAATACGGCATGAAGAATCAAACCACAGACAAGCTATTGAAATACAGAGGTGACCAATAACAACTGACGGGATACCCAACACTCCTAACCCCCACCCTGTCCAACTTGCATACATGGGCAAACAAATCACTACTTCAGAACTAATAATTTAATGAAAAAATTTGATTGCTGTTCATGATGGAACAGAAGTTTAATGAATAAATGCTTTGTTATAAATGAACTCAGCCCACCCTTGATGTGTGGTAAGTAGTGATTGCATATCCCGAAAAGCTAAACGGGAAATTTCGAGAAATTCGGGAAATGGTTTCCCGAGGTTACCACGAGAATTCCCGTTCGGGAAATAAATAAATAATTTTTTTAAATTAAACTGGGCTAAAGAGTAGTGGTCATTCACGTATTTTGTAAAAATAGAACCAAACGTGCGGCATCATCTAGTCAATGCCAATAGAGAAAATTAGTTAGGTTTGCAGTGCGAATGGGGTCACCGGAGCGAGTCAGCAAAGGTCAGTTTTTATTTTTAATTAAATTTGAAACAATAAACACAAATAGCGCATAAATAAGGTGTTCGAGGAGTTGTAGGAGGTGTGGCAGAGTGGTTTCGATTGAATTTTGTTCCTGTGAGAAAGTGAGTAGCAGGAGTTCGAGTCCTGATAAACTCTTACTACTTTTCTCCCCTTGTTTGAAATTTCACTTTGTTTGATTAGCTTTTCGACTGCCATTGAATTTTGTTCATTTCGTAACTCAGCAAAGGCTAGGGGCCAATGGTCTAAACATGGGCTAAACGACTGGAAATATGTCCGTCCTCATTTTGACACCATAGCAGACTAAACGAATGGATAAACGTCCGTCCATGCTTTGAAACGATGCCACATGTTATATTATTTGTAAATTATGTGGTACGTTCAATAAAAATGTCGGGAAGGGCTGTGGAAATATCCGGGAGGGCTGTGGGAATATCTGGGAGGGTTGTGGGAATATCCGGGATGGCTGTGGGAATTTCAGGGAGGGTTGTGGGAATGCATGGGAGGGCTGTGGGAATGAGGGATGCGGGAATGGGTGGGATAGATGCGTGAATGTCCGGGGGGGGGCTGTGGGAGTTTCAGGGAGGGCTATGTATATTCAATGGAGAAGTGTGGGAGTGCACGGGAGGGCTGTAGGAATGCACGGGAGGGCTGTAAGAATACCCGGGAGGGCTGTGGGAATATCCGGGAAGGCTGTGGAAATATCCGGGAGGGCTGTGGGATTGCATGGGAGAGCTGTGATAATGAAAGGTGGGATGCTAAACGGCAACGCGGTACCATTTCTAAGAGGACGGATATTTTTCCATTCGTTTAGTCCGCTGGTACATCAAAAACTTTTACACACAATGGCATGGAGTTAAAAGTTTTTCATTTTTCACGCCAAATTGATAACCTCTAGAGGTCAATCAAGATGGTGAGTGGATAAAGCACTCTTTCGAGCAAACTCCTAAATATTGAGATTTTACAAAAAATAAACTTTTGTGTATTTGAGATTTTAGAAAAGGATGGAAGAATTTCCATTCGCTTAGTCTTGTAAGAGTTTTAAACAAGAAAAAAATAGTAGGATGAGGTAAGCAAGACTCGAACCCCTGCTACTCACTTTCTCACAGGAGCATAACACTAAGCCAAAACCACTCTGCCACACCTCCTACAACTTTACACACACTCTATTTCGATCCTGTTGCCTAAATTCATTACCAAAAGTTTTGATTATTCCTAAATCAATTTTTATTTCATTAAAAATAGAGATCACAAAACAGGTTTACAAGCAACGAATTATTTCCGAAGAGAGGTAAATCTTACTCTCAAACACCTATAATAACAATAAAAAATTAATTTGAACAACTCATTTGACTTGACACCCTCATCCTTCATTCTTTAGTTAATTCTTACAGTCTGTTGTGATATACTCGACTCATTTTGTACCAATTTCTCTCAATTCTTTTATTGTAAAATTTTTTTGCTTCTACTTTCACAGTTAAAGTAAGAGGATTTTCAAAAGTTAATAATTATAGGATATGAATAATTGTTAATTTTTGCATGGTTACCTTTGTTTTTTTCTCGTTTCGGGAAACCCGGGAATCTCCCGAAATTCGGGAATTTCTCGTTTCCCGTTACTAGGGTAATTTTCCCGTAAATTGCAATCACTAGTGGTAAGATAATGAGTGTGATTATTCGGCTTTGCTGAACATGAATTAAATTCTTTTAAATCTGGATTAATATGCCTTACGTTTTCTGAGCTATTTCCCACTGTTGCTTGTTTCGGTCAGGATACTACTACTGAACGTGTGACTCATTGTCATAAAATACCACTACCGCTATCTTTAAGACTGTTACCAACACAATGACACGATGCTCATCCTTTTACTATGAATCATCAAATATGGAGTGTAAACACGGTGAAATTTAACAAGCTGGAAACAACTTGAACCTTATTAGATGAAAAATCAAAACTCGGGTATATGAAGTCGACAATTTTTAGTGCTCCTGGAGCAATAGAGATTCCGCAACTCAAGGATCGAATACAAACTTCTGTTGATAATTTAAACATCAATTTACGGATTCTGCAGAACGTAAGGACATTTTATGATCGTCATGGTCAGTGCATTGAAGTGGATGGAGGTCACTTAGAACAAATTATACACTAATAAAATGCAGGATACTTTACAAAAGTTAACTAAACCTAAATTCCAAAATAAAAATTAATAAATAGTTTGCCCATGTATGCTAGTTTCACAGGGTTTGGGGCAGGAGTGTGGGGTATCCCCTGTCAGTTGTTATTGGTCACCTCTGTATTATAGGGGAAAGATTTCTACGCCAAAAAATTCTAACTTTTATATCTGAAACTAAATTTTTAATGTTTCTTGTTTAAACAAAATAAACTCAATCATAACATTTCTAGAAGAAGGAATTTAACAATAAAATACTTTTTAGCTTGATTTCTATATATTTTCCAGCTCCCCTGACAGCATTGAGTGTCTCCGAGCCTCTTCAATTTCTATAGAAATAAACAAATTTTTTAGCACAATGTCCAACCATTGAAACATCAAAATCGTCAAGGTTTGTCAAGTTTGAAATGTAAACTTTAAATAAGCTGACGGATTAAACTTATGTACAAAAAGATTGGACAATCAAGTATTCAATTCCTAAGTTTGGCTCTATCAAAAACTGACGCCAGTAAATAATGTATAGAGGCAAACAATAGTAACCTTTTTCTAGGTGTCATTTATCTGCAGCTTTAATTAGATTTGGCTAGCTTAATTTTAGTTATTGCAATGGGGATGCTACAAGGAGTAACCGTTGCCTAAATCCAGGCTACTTCTAATTAGTTTTCTGTATCTTCCATTAGTTTCGATTACCGTACCATGCAAAATATGTGAACAATTTTTATTTTTTTTCACACGCAGATTGCATAGTAAAAAGATAAAAAGCGTTCACATATTTTGCATGGTATGGTATCTTAGCTGAGTCAATGGAGTTTCGTGTTCGGGACTGGGGATCGGAATCAGTTATTTTGAGTCTGATCTTTGAGGGGAAGTAGAGCTAGTCAAAATACCATACTTCTACCCCGTCACCAGGCAGAGCACTGAAGTAACCAAGAAGATAGTAAAACTTTTACAAAAACACATACCCCTAGGTTAGGACTATTATTTTATTAATTTGAATTTGCGGTTTTAATAAAAGTTTACATGTCATGGTTAACTAGGAACACATCAAAAAATTTCAAGTAAAATTTGGTAATTTCACACAGTTGACTGGTAGAATTCAAGTTAAATTCTTCTGCGCTCTACACATTAAATTACTATAAACATAATCATTTCAAAGGTTGCTCTGCGAATAAACTTATAAACTTATAATATTAAAAAATTACAGATCTCTGTTATTGCTTAAAAGAAATGTAAAAAAAACATGCAAATGTTATTTCGTTTGATATGTTTATGAAAAGTTTGTGGTGTAGCTTGTTGGAAGATCTTATTTAGAAAGTTATTGTGAAAGAAACTTGACATACTGTCGCTACTGATGAGATATTGAACTGTAAAACATTTGTATCCGTCAATCAATTTTTTTAAATTCGTTTCTCCTTGCAGATAAACAAGTATCTAGGTCCAATGCTACCATTGATACAATTTCTGCAACGTTTCAAAAAATTAAATTCTGACGGCTTTATTGAATGCATCCATTTACGGCTAATTCTACGATTGAATACAATCTGGAGTCAATAAGTCGCAACTCTGTGTTAGAAACTCGAATCGAAGTATTGTGGAGCACATATAAGGAATCACTGACTTGTGAATTTGATTATTGAGAAGTTGATGGTTCTAGTACAGTACATGGTACAAGCGAAGAGGCCGATTTTGAGGGCCCTGACTAAAAAGTTGATAAAATACTGAGCGAGGATATCTGACCGAGTTTTCCGATAACTCGGTCAGCATTTTGTCAATTTTTTAGTCAGGCCCTCAAAATCGGCCTCTTCGCTCGTACCATGTACTGTACAACATGGAATATTATTAACTCTGAGCAATGACTTTGAGTGAGGAAACATTGATAGTTGAGATCACTTGGGTAAAGTACCAAGTTGTCAGGGTTTGTGTAGGGTTAACTTGTAAGAAGCAAAATTAAACTTACTTTCTTTGCATTTTCTTTGGTGAACTCTTAAAATATCCTGTCTGCTAAATTCCTTGTTGCAAAACTCACAAGAAAATTTAACACCCAGATGTACTTGAATTATATGTCGATTCAAAATAGATTCCTTCACATATCTCTTCGAACAACCTTCGTATGTACAACCGTACTTCTGCTTCAGTAGTTCATGTTCACATTTTCTAATCATTTCTGTTGTAATTTGCACATCCCTGTGATCCTCTGTCCAAACACACCTCTGCGTCTTCAGGACTTTCTTAAACAAGTCGAGAGCGTCATTGACTTCTCCAGTATCAAACAAAATTACCGCAATTTTCTTCTCGTTGTGAACACAGGCGATGGGGTCTAATTTCATCATGTCTCGCTTTCTCTTAAGCATGTCTTCATGTTCCGATTTGACATAATCTTGTGTAACTTGACCCAAGTTCAACTGAACTACGGCACGTTGCTCTCGTAGTTGAAAAAATGATAGATGATTCTCGGTCAAAGCTTCTTCTGATTTTTCATAAATTTTAATAATTTTCATTTCTGCTCGCTCAAATTGTTTCATTCCGATGAGACATTCGATTAGGTCAATATAACTTTTTAGTGTCGTTGGATGTTCAAGTCCTTTCCTACGTTTGGAAAGTTTTCCAAACTCTCGGAATAACTTGGCAGCTTTTTCAAAGTTTCCGAGTTCCCTGTATACAAGTGCAAGACGAAATTGCGAGACACCTAACAATTCTTCCAGTTCTGGGTTAGGATTTGAAATGATTTCATCCTGAATAGTTTTAATAATTGATTCAAATTCTGTTTGAGCAATATCGAATTCTCCAATACATTTTTTACAATTTGCAGCACCAGATTTAGCTGTGAGTGCAATGATACTATGAGAGTCACTGCAACGGTCAAAAGTGGTTGTGTAAATTTTCAAAGCTTTTTTGAACGTTTTAGAAAAATGGTTCAGAGCATTTGCCCATCGGTTAGCAATTTTTAGAGTACGTGCGTCAATTACTCCGTAAAGGAATTCATAAGTTTCGTACAATTTTTCAAATATTTGAACTGCTGAACCACGTTTACCTAAGTAGAATAACAAATTTCCAAGTTCTTCTTCGAGTAGATAAAGAATTTCATCATCTCCCAGTTCTGGACGCATTAAGGTTAGTGCTTTCTGCGTGAATTGTGTACCGTTTGCATACAAACCCAATCCTAACATTGTTTTTGCGACATTGAGTATAAAATTTGAAAATTCTGAGTCGTCATACCACTTCCTTGTAAGTATATGTGTACATACATTACGTGCATGTTCGATACACAGATGTGCTACTTTTGTCTTGTTTAGGTCAATACCCGCTTGGTTCAGAAATGGCTGCAGAAGTGTCATTGCCTTCGTCAAAACTACCCGCTCCATCTCTGGTCCTAATTGGAGTCGAATAACTTTTTGTGGGAGACGATGTATTGAGAGGAAACCTGACTCAAGTGTAAGGAGGCAATGTGAGAGTAAATTCTGAATTGCGTTTCTGTTTTCAAAATCTCGTTCTAGATTTTCTGGTCTGCCTGATACGAACAAGAATGCTGGTATTCTATCAGCACAGAGGAAGCTAATTACAGATATAATTTCGACAGCAAGTGGCGACTTTTGTAATTGTACTGTCGTTAGTTTCCAACTTTTCCAAAATATCCTTGGATATTTAGTTCCCAAATCAGCGTCGAAGACATAACTTAACATTTCCTGCAAAATAAGAAAAAATTAAATCAATTTTTGAAAATTTTCCATTTTCTAGAACCATCTAGAATGCCCAATAAAAATATGGTGGCAGCCCCAGAGAAATGCAATTTCCGCCTTTGGTTAGAAAGATAATTCAGAAATGATGTACTGTCATCTTGTAACTTACATTTATATCTAATTTTGTCTGTCCTAATCAAAACGTGAAACTTTGTGTAAATGTTAGCAAAATGTTTCTTATCAGTGTTTCCAGGTCAACGCTACTTGGAGGATAAGTCAATCTTTAACAGTATGATTTGACACTTACTAAATTTTAAAATTAAAGCTGACTATTTACTGCCAGATTCAACTTGTATACGAAACGCCAAGGAAACGTTTCTATATTCTACATAACACACAGACGAACCCATAAAAACACTTTGATGAAATGAAACACCTTGAAATTTCATGGAATTTTCAATAGGATCTGATAGAATATATCAGATTTAGGTTTCTAAGCAAAAAAAAATTCGTTAACAATGGAGCCTTTCCTTAACACTTACTCCAACTAATGAATAATTTGTAATAAAATTAATGTAAAAATGCAGAATAATACATTTAATAGTCATTTTTACCCTTTTCTGAATTTTTATCTTTAGTGGCATTTCCTGCATCCGTAAAGTTTGTTTTTAGTTTGTTTGTATTGAACATTGCTTTTACGTTTGAATCAGTTGTTACGTTAATATACGTAACTAGTTCTGCAAAACATGGTTTTATAAAACTGTTTCGGATTGTGTACTATATCTCAACCGAATAGAGTTTCAAGTTTTGGTTTAGTCTGTGTTGAGTTACATCATTGCTACTATTTATTATTATTCCAAAAAATTTACAAATGAATACTGTAGCAGCCCACTACACCTATATCCTGGCGTATAGACTACTCTACAGAAATGTCACAATTTTCAATGGGAATAAATTTTTGTTTCATACTTGGGCGTTCGCTGAAGAAAGAATTCATTGTTAGTAAAGATTATTGGATGCGCTTGTCCAGATTTCTTTTGAATTCTCTGACTTGCAAACAAAAAATTCAAATACTCCAATACAGTTATGCCTACCTGAATTCGTGCATTCGAAGGTCCTTCGTCGCGTATTAATTTGAGATACTCTGTTATTGGACATGGTGGTGTTATAGACGAGAAAGCGTACGATTTCTGAAGTTTTTGGATATAGGCAGTTGCTTGTTGAAGAAATTGTGGAAAGTATCCTAATTCTTCCAGAAATTCCGCGTAAACTTCCTTGTTGGCAAGGTTACCAAATACAAGTTGGCAGTATTTGAGTCCTTCTTCTGGGGTTAGCAAACCCATCCGGAGGACGTGAAAAGTAGGCCATTTCGATGAGGTGGAAGTAACGACAATGTTTGGCAATGGGGTCCATGTAGGATCCACAAAATGCGGTAAAAATTCTTCAATCCCAACGTCCTCTCCACTGTATGCCTCTGCATTGTCAAATATAAAGATTGACTTTTGAGATTGAAAATGCTCATAACACCGTTGGGCAATCTCTGTTGCTGACTTGTCATTTGTGGGAATTCTGCCTAAGTATTCAGCGAGACGAGTGAAGGACAAAGCTAATTTTGACCGATCCTCCGCTTCTAACCAAATCACATGGTGTGTTTTTAGACTTCTTGCAAGAGAACGGACAAACTCCGTTTTTCCAATCCCATTATGTCCGCAGATAGCAATGTATCTCGTTGTGTTTATTTGGTCTGGATTCGAGTCGTTATCCACGATGAGTGTTTTGATACTTCGTAATTCTTCTTCCTTTTCGACGTAAGTCGAATGTGGAGATCGTGTCTCAAACCATACTCGTCTGTCTACGTAAACAAAGGAAATGAATGTCTAAGTCTTATTTTATTTGAACTTAAATTACATAAAAAATAATATCTGATAGAATAAATATAGAATACACTTTTGAAAGCTAATAACTAAAGGCGGGGTGGAAGAATGATTCACTAGGATACATGGTTTTGAAGCCAGATGTCTGCAAGGTTCTCGTTATTTTGCTTTTTTGGACAACTGAACGTAAGGCCAGAAACTGACACATTAAAACACGTTTTAACTAAGTTATCATGGATGGTTTTCATCAATTTTACTCAACATCACTAGCAACTTCTTAAGCCGAAATTACAGTCTAATTTCTACTCTACTTTGCTTTTGGGGGATGATTCATAATTTTTACCTGCTGATAGAATGTATTATCAGAATTTTAGTATATCTATCCAATAATAGTGAAGAGTTAACTGTCCTGGGGTGCCATTTCTGAAAATTTTTCCTCATAATTTTTTCTTCATTTAATTCAATTTATGGTAATTAATTTTAGTTATAGTAAATTAATTAATAAACAACCATTTACAATATATTCGTTTTACACTAACTTGCCAGATTATCTGCACAGGCGGCGGTTAAATAGAAGTGACTAGGTAGCCTAATATTTTATACTAACAAAAATCTAAACTAGTTTATTCTCCGAAGAAACAAAATTGACTTTTCTCAAATTCTTCGAACACAAAACTTATTCAATTTTCAGTGTCGAAATTGAGATAAAGCCTTTACCGCCGAAGCGCGTTTGTTCTAGCTACTCCCACCACTTCCGCCATCTTGTATCGGGTTCTTCCATATAAATTTTTGCTAGATTTGTTTAACCTAGCATAAACGGAGATTAACATCAAACATCTTAGACTGGATTATACGTTTGTCATATCCGTCTGCATCGCCTATATTAGTAACCAAATGGTGTTAATCATATAGATTTTTAGAGTTGAACTGAGTACTCGTTTAGCATAGTACTCAACCATTTCCTCAGTACTCGTAATCGGCCATTAGAGATTGCAAATCCCGAAAAGGAAAACGGGAAATTTCTGGAATTTCGGGAAATGGTTTCCCGAGGTAACCACGAGAATTCCCGTTCGGGATATCAATAAATAAATTTAAAATTAAAGTTAGACTGAACAAGGTTTATAAGTAATTGTTTTTAAAAGAACTATTTTGAAATAAATATAGATAGGTGTGATAATTGTGAAAAATTAAAATTAAAACTAGAAATACTAGACTGATTTACCAATAAGAAATTATTAATTTCTCAAGTTTTTAATTAATTAATTGTATTTCACAATTACCACACAAAACCATCAAATGTGTGGCAATTGTGAAATTTTAAATCTCAATGCTTTGGGCATAAGCTAAACCACTTGGATTTTATACTCAAAAGTCTCAAGAATGCAAGGGACGAAACAGATGGGAAGAGATATGGCTCGAAANAAAACTAGAAATACTAGACTGATTTACCAATAAGAAATTATTAATTTCTCAAGTTTTTAATTAATTAATTGTATTTTACAATTACCACACAAAACCATCAAATGTGTGGCAATTGTGAAATTTTAAATCTCAATGCTTTGGGCATGAGCTAAACCACTTGGATTTTATACTCAAAAGTCTCAAGAATTCAAGGGACGAAACAGATGGGAAGAGATATGGCTCGAAAATAATTCAACTATTAACTTCTGGAGCCTCCCATAAATAACCAGCAAAGTGAACCTTGTTCTAATTTTCACTATCAACATCAGTCTGACGTTCTCTATCATCTTATGAATAGTGTAAGTTTGAACGACCGTAAATTAATTTTATCTAAGTTTTCACAAGTACCACACCTAGTTTTCACAATTACCACACTTTTGTTTTTAATTGTGAAAAGTAGTTTCTCGAATACAAATAAATCCCTCCAGGCGTTCGAACAGAAACATTAACTAAATAAAAACCATACAACGCTAGAGATTCGTATTTTGAAATAGTATTATGGGAAAATTTTTTTAGGAAAACCCATTAATCCCCTGTATATTTTGAGTTAAACTCGGAAAAGCGACAAAGAATAATTCACAATTAGCTAAGATTTCTTTACTTACTTTTTACATGCGCAAACCGGTACGAAATGACATGCACAAATCATGGAAAATGACACGCGCAACCTTATTTTGTTTAACTTTCACAGTGAAGTAAGAGAAAACTCAAAAATTAATAATTAAAGAATGAATAATTATTAATTTCTGCATGGTTACCTTTGTTTTTTTCTTGTCTCGAGAAACCCGGGAAACTCCCGAAATTCGGGAATTTCTCGTTTCCCGTTACTAGGGTAATTTTCCCGGAAGTTGCAATTACTATCGGTCATTCAAACGAAAATACTCGGATAATACTCGGATTGCAGGACGAGCATCAGACTCTTGTAAAAATTAAGCGGTACACATCGATGTTTTGCAGTGCAGGGGTAAAAATTCTCAATTTTATTGTAAAATGCATGGTGAACTAAAAATTAAATTATAAAACAATTAAAATTCATCGCTTGTATAATAATAAATTTGATCTAGTCCACCACAACAGGCAATGAACTGATTGTCGTAGTCATTAGACTTATTGTTGCAATTTCTTTAATATTTAAAGTCCAATACGTCCAAAGGATACCTTACGAAGTTAATCATCTGACTTATTTCCACGCTATTTCCATGAATGGCGTGCCATCATGTGCTTGCCATATTTGATCATAGAG
Organism: Holacanthella duospinosa; assembly: GCA_002738285.1. NCBI lineage: Eukaryota > Metazoa > Arthropoda > Collembola > Poduromorpha > Neanuridae > Holacanthella > Holacanthella duospinosa. The sequence goes on from NIPM01000057.1 coordinate 770,133, forward strand.
TATTTCTGTTAAAATTGATCTATGACCTCTAGATGTCAACAAAGTTAACATACGGTCAATTTACTAGGACTTCTAGTCTTGAAGCCAAGGATATACTTTTGAAAAATAGAGCCCATTTAAACGTTGATGAGTCTGGAGGACAGGATCTGTTTCTAAATGCCAAGTTTCAAGTAAACTGAACAGGAGCCCTTCTTAACCCAATGTTAGTTTTGGTCAACTCTAGAGGTCAAAGGTCAATTTTCACCGATTTACTCATATAAAAAACTTGGTCATATACACGAATACTACAAGATAGTTCAACATTCGTAGAAATTACAATTGCCTCAGTGTGGTTCACTTTGTGGGTTTCAATTTCGATTTAGGAATGGAGACATTTCCCCAGGTTGCGGGAAGAGTCTGATGCAGCCAGCTTAATATCAGATTCCTTTCTGTAAAAACAATCGTTCGCTGAAAACGGTAGTTGCAGAGGTCACCAACAACAATTTAGATAAGTAGATCAATCCACAGTCTACATTTGCGATTTATAAAGTTTGCAACCCATTTTTAATCTTATCGCCAGGTTTTGTGAACGTGGATCCAATAGTAGACGAATAGAGAGAATGAGTGGATACATGAAAATTAAAAAAAGTGTGTAATGTAATTTGACATCATGTTAGACAGCAATACATTTACAATTCCGGCACTAAAATACGTATTTTGTGTATTGGAAATTAGAAGATTCAATTCATTTTGGGAGAAAACTGGATTGTACTTTCTTTTTTCTTTCACTCAAGCTTGCACGAAATTCATGCCACTGAAACGCCATCCACATGCTATTCTAGCAACGAATACGGCACTTCTTGGCTAAGGGATTGTTTGGTTGTTGGATACTGGCTAAAGTATGTTCAACAATCTGTACACAAAATTTTTCCTTTATCTAAACCTGTTGATGTTGATTGTACGTTTATATAGTTGCTCCCTTCTACCTATTTTAGAGAAGGTTGAATGCATATTGGGAGGGGGAAGTGTTAAAGTATTGTACACAGATCTCTTCGTTACCTAAAACTTACTAAGTACTAATGCTCTAGAAGTATGATGAGAAGTAGATGGGGCCAAAGATAAAAGTTCTTCCAAAGTACATCGAGCATCTTCTGTGTTCGGCTTGGTTGTAGTGTGGAAAGGCACCGCTTCAAATTCATCAAAATATATTGGTGAAATGGAGTCTGGTGATGGTACCTAGGGGAACATTTCGTTAAAATTAACTTAGCGTAAAATCATAAATAACAATNCAAATTAACTTAGCGTAAAATCATAAATAACAATTTAAGACAAATCTGGTCAAATACTATGCATCGAGTGTCCCCATTTATTGATGCGTCACAGATGAAAGATCATATTGATAAATAAATTAAAAGAGTAATTGTTAGTGATTGGACTNGCACCGCTTCAAATTCATCAAAATATATTGGTGAAATGGAGTCTGGTGATGGTACCTAGGGGAACATTTCGTTAAAATTAACTTAGCGTAAAATCATAAATAACAATTTAACACAAATCTGGTCAAATACTATGCATCGAGTGTCCTCATTTATTGATGCGTCACAGATGAAAGATCATATTGATAAATAAATTAAAAGAGTAATTGTTAGTGATTGGACTCCACCTTGAGGAGTTCACTCGTTTTTTCTTTTCTTTTCTGAAAAACACTTTAGTTCTGTACCGTTGAGGGCATAACTAATTAACGATTTTGAATATTTTTTTCACTCCCGCCTTCTGTGGCTTAAATATTTTATTCACTGGTACCATAAAAGCAACAATAGGGGCACCATGCTACTGTTTAAATTAATTTTCCTGTATAATTGTACCATGCTGCTCGTCGAGTATTTGGGTAAGTGATATCTGCATCAGTCAATCGTACATCTTGTAATATGTGATGAAAATGTTTATTGTTAGCTCTCAACGCAAATTTAAGAAAATTTTTGCAAATTTCGGTGCAATTTTTTTTTGTCATTTTTCAAATAAATAATGTCGAAATGGTCTTTTGGAATTTGTTCATGAGGTTTTTCAATCAGTCATAAGTTGAAGCAGATTACAAATTTAATATTTATTATTGACTGTCAAGTTAAATTTTACGAAAAAAAATTCTTAAAAAATTTCTTTGTTGGATTAATCTGTAGTTTGTCGTAACAATTCAGTAGAAATTCACAAATTTGTTGAGTCAGTATAAGGTAAGTTTATCAATAACCGCTTGTTTGTCAAAGTCAAAAAATTTTTATACTTACAAAAAAAAGAGGATTATATTTCTATATTTTTACCTGGCCGCTTGTGTTTATAAATTCCTCTAGACTGGACTCCAGTGATTGGAGTATCTCGTCTCCACTATAGCTATTGGACATTTCCCTTATGATTTCAATTTATTAACTCTCCACTCACTGTTCAATTTCAACTCCAGTCAACTTATAACTGTATCACAAAAAAACTAAATGTTAATGTGCATAAACTGCTGAGATGACTCTTCTCAGCTGTCTAACTTTCAAGTGATAAAAATTTTGTTGTGATGCTATAGCTTTGTAATAACAATGCGTAAATAACCATAAAAGCACCACAAATGTAACTTGAAGTGGATTTTTTCTAACTCACTCATCCAGTTTCTACGAAAGACTTAGGTAATGACTAATACTTCTATGGCTCACATATTAACTTCATCGTAGATATAAACCAAAGAACTTTGAAAATACATAATTAAGTTCAAATACCTAAAATACTATTGGAAAATATTTTGAGTCTGCCAGATTTTCGATGACATACATGGAAATAGCTTCAAATTATACTGGAAAGGCATTAGATTTTACTGAGTATATTATTGTAGTTTAATATTAACAATTTTTTACTTAAAAAGTAGATCTATACACAAAGTAAACTTTTTAGTAACAATGGTATATGGAAGCAATACAATTGTAGAAGATACGAATAGATTTACCGAAATGGCAAAGTGGTATTTACAGTTATTATAAGTAATTTTTTAAACTTAGTTGAATAAAATAAGAACAACATTATATATTTTAATATAAAAGTAATTTCGAAGGTACTATCTTATAAAAATAAGGAATGTCTGATTTCACAAAATGTGATTCGATTGAAACTTGATTTTGCCAGTATAATCAGCATTCATTTTGCTGTCTTTTATTATGACAGAAAGGAGTTATTTTAAAATTGCAATTAGGTGTTGTTGCAAAACCCACAGTTTTAAATTAATAGTAGATTATACGTATTATAGCTAACATCGGTTATTTAGCCATCGTTTTGGAGCCGAAGAATGCAGGTTTATCACTGTTTTGTCTTATTAGGCATTCCCCTCCAATGCTAACTCATAAACATAAAACTTTACCTCTGTGTGGTTGTTTGTCCGCTCTCCTTATATAACATATATGATTAAAAATGGACTTATCGTCGTGTTCACTTAACTATGTTATGTGGTTAGCAGCGAGGCTTTCTAAGTGGTGGTACTGGGTTCGAATCCGACGGTTGTGTGTGCTTTTTTTTTTTCAGGTTAAGTATTTTTGATTTACTTTCTTCATTCTATTAACCTTCCGACAGACAAACCCCCCTTCACAATTGTCTACGACCCCCTAAAGTCATACACATAAAACTTTACCTCTGTGTGTCAGTTTATTCTANCACATAAAACTTTACCTCTGTGTGTCATTCCGACGGTTGAGTTATGGAGAGAGATTAATGACAAAATTCACCTAACCTCTGCGCGCACCAAACACTCACCAAAGTGGGGATTTCAGTTTCGTCAAACTCAATTCAGTTTTCGCCAAACTCATTGCAATTTTCGTCAAACTAATTTCAGTTTCCGTCAAACTCATTTCAGTTTTGTTCAAACTCATTTCAGTTTTTGTCAAACTCATCAGTTTTCTTCAAACTCATTTCAGTTTTCTTCAAACTCATTTCAGTTTTCGTCAAACTCACTTCCGTTTTTTTCAAACTCACTTCAGTTTTCGTCACTTATTCCAGTTTTTGTCAAACTCACTTCAGTTTTCGTCAAACTCATTTCAGTCTTCGGCAAACTAATTTCAGTTTTAACTTAGTTTGTTAGTACTTTGAGCCTAAATCTTGAACTAAAGCTTTGGAAAAGCAAAATTACAAAATAACGCTATNCAGTTTCCGTCAAACTCATTTCAGTTTTGTTCAAACTCATTTCAGTTTTCGTCAAACTCACTTCAGTTTTCTTTAAACTCATTTCAGTTTTTGTCAAACTCATCAGTTTTCTTCAAACTCACTTCCGTTTTTTTCAAACTCACTTCAGTTTTCGTCACTTATTCCAGTTTTTGTCAAACTCACTTCAGTTTTCGTCAAACTCATTTCAGTTTTCGGCAAACTAATTTCAGTTTTAGCTTAGTTTGTTAGTACTTTGAGCCTAAATCTTGAACTAAAGCTTTGGAAAAGCAAAATTACAAAATAACGCTATATTTACTGTATCCACACCTAACATTTAGTTCAACCGTTTGCATAATTGCTCGGTGCTGAATTTTGTAAAAGATTGTTTAGTAAAATTTGTAAAAAGAGTTATGAAACGCAGTACAATGAACCGAGGAACTAACTCCCTACCTTCGGTCTACCGACCAAACATTAGGCACGGGCAGGGCGTTGGGAAAAGTTCCCAAGTGAGATCAACGGGGGCATAAGTACTAGCATGTATAAAATTATCTTTCCAAGTCATGTATATGATTATCTAATTGTTGGTACTTGATTCCAAGCCAGAGTCAAAATAGTCCTTCAGAATCTGAAACTACGTAATGAATTGGGGTAGAAAGAAAGAGCGTTCAAACATGATCTCAGACATAACGAATAACTTAATCATCTGACGCTAGAATTGCACGTTGCTTAAATACCGACTAATATTTTCTTCATTTTTGTGATAAAAGTTTGTCGCCCGCGACAGCGCTAGCCGGCTCGCGAGCAAAGAGAGTGCCGGTTAGAACATTATACACGCTCTAACAGATAAACTAAACAAGAAAAAAAAAATTTTTTTTTGGCCCTTCGTAATGGCTAAATCAGTATAAATTTGGTTAGCAAATGGCAGATTATTTGCTTATAATTGTTTCACAGTATGGTAAATTTGAGGTTTACAAGTCTAGATTGACGATTACGACAAACATTTTTTATACCCCTATTATTCGCCAATTATGAAATTATAAACTCAGCTACTAACTACAAGCTGTAAATTTTATATAGACACATGCATATTTTTAACATCAAGGTGGCAATAATAAAGGCATGAAAACCAGTATTTTTTCAAAATCACTACTGGGACAATATTGTAGTGATCACCATATAATAAATCACGGGCATCAATCAAGTTTAGTTCGAATTACATAGTTTTCATTATTTAGTGACATTCATTATAGAGGAAAAATGCAATTATTTTTCCATGATTTTTAAAATGAGACATATCCTAGTATTAAGAATCAAATTAAAGGAACTAAACGTTCGCTAAATTTTATCTGCAGTTTCATTGAGTATTATGTGTAATTTTTAAATGTGCAATATTAAAAAAAAATTTTTTTGTTCTTTTAAAGATGTGCATTTGGTTTATGTGAGTTTTGCTTCCCAAACTCCCAATAGTAACAATCAGTTAACTGCAATCTATGTAGTGAAACTGTTCAAAATTATTATAAGCTTAATTGAATCAAACGCCTACATTCAACGAATTAATCAACAATATCTCGTCTTGGATTTTTGAAAATTCTTAGTAATTTTTTTAAGATTTAAAATTTCGATTTCAATGCAAAAAGTTATGTGAAGGTGAATCATGTTACAGTGGACCTCGCCTATTATGACCCCGGGTGTAATGGAACCACGGTTATAATGAACCTGAACCGCCGGTCCCTGCCTAGAGATAGCGAAATTAATATTAAAAACCTCGGTCATAATGTACTCGGTTAAAATGAACACTCGGGTGTAATGAACCATATCTTGCGCAGTGTTTCGTCCTACGCGGTTTTTACTGCGTAAAATTGGTGCGTAAAACGCAAAAAAAACGCGGTTTTTTATTTGAATTTAACGCGTTTTATAACAAAACTGCGTTAAATTAAAATAAATCACTTTGAGGCATGCTGCAGCATGCGCGCGAACAAGTTAAGCACTTTAAATAAAAATAATTGCAAAAAATCAATCAGGCAACTTCTCAATTAATTCTCTGTTTTACTTTTACTCTTCATTGTATAATCTTTTTCAAATTAATTAATTTAACCTATTACTGGAGTCGGAGATTCTACGACCCACTAAACTACTTTCTCGATCATTAATGGAGCCAATTATGGTAAGCTATTTCGCGTGTAATGTTTCTGTTGTAATTTCATTAAATTAAGTCAGTGACTTTTCTGTGAAGAATAGTTTAGTCAGTAATTTGTATTTTTTTTTTGTTTTTTTTCTGATTTTTGCTAACAAAAAAAAAGAATGTAGTTGTTTCAAATTTGAATTTTGGCGCCGGTTATTANATACCCCTATTATTCGCCAATTATGAAATTATAAACTCAGCTACTAACTACAAGCTGTAAATTTTATATAGACCCATGCATATTTTTAACTTCAAGGTGGCAATAATAAAGGCATGAAAACCAGTATTTTTTCAAAATCACAACTGGGACAATATTGTAGTGATCACCATATAATAAATCACAGCCATCAATCAAGTTTAGTTCGAATTACATAGTTTTCATTATTTATCAATAGTGATATTCATTATAGAGGAAAAATGCAATTATTTTTCCATGATTTTTAAAATGAGACATATCCTAGTATTAAGAATCAAATTAAAGGAACTAAACGTTCGCTAAATTTTATCTGCAGTTTCATTGAGTATTATGTGTAATTTTTAAATGTGCAATATTAAAAAAAAAATTTTTTGTTCTTTTAAAGATGTGCATTTGGTTTATGTGAGTTTTGCTTCCCAAACTCCCAATAGTAACAATCAGTTAACTGCAATCTATGTAGTGAAACTGTTCAAAATTATTATAAGCTTAATTGAATCAAACGCCTACATTCAACGAATTAGTCAACAATATCTCGTCTTGGATTTTTGAAAATTCTTAGTAATTTTTTTAAGATTTAAAATTTCGATTTCAATGCAAAAAGTTATGTGAAGGTGAACCAAGTTACAGTGGACCTCGCCTATTATGACCCCGGGTGTAATGGAACCACGGTTATAATGAACCTGAACCGCCGGTTCCTGCCTAGAGATAGCGAAATTAATATTAAAAACCTCGGTCATAATGTACTCGGTTAAAATGAAAACTCGGGTGTAATGAACCATANCTGATTTTCTGTTTTACGCGAAAAACCGCGTTTTACGCGTTTTTTTGCGTAAAACGCGGAGGGTACTTAAAAAACGCGCGTAAAACGAAACACTGATCTTGCGGTCTAACCCTTCATTTCACCATTGTGAGAGATGAACCAGACCCTATCATGTTGAAATGCCGATTTAATAAAATGCGTTGTGAATGAATGAAGAATTGAAGTTTTGAATCACTGCACCAACGTTTTTCCTATTATTCCGTGGCGCAGTGGACAAAAAAGACTTGTCAAATTTTAAATATCTACTATTCTTTATCCACTGTTAAAGCATCTCTAAATCGTGAGTAAATCATTGCAGAATTCTGAAGATATTCCACACAGTTTTATCTACATTTTTTTCTGTTTAAGTAAGTTCTTGGTTTATTTGGATTGTGAGGCTGCAGTATCTAGAAAAAGAAAATAATTGAACTAAGAAAAGTCAAAACATCGGATGTCATGAACATAACTTTAAATTTTATATTTGTTCATTATTCGGCTATAATAAACATCGGGTGTTATGAACCAAATTTCCTGGTCCCTAAAAGTTCGTTATAGGCGAGGTCCACTGTAGTTTCATTGTCTAGTACAGTGTTGGATACATTGATAGAAAATGGTAAAGGTACTTTTGACCCGTTGCCTTTGTTGGAGAAAATTATTAAAATTAGTAAAACTACATTCAGTTTCTTTCGCTTTCAAACTATATTTCGGTTTAAACTATTTNAGAAAATTATTAAAATTAGTAAAACTACATTCAGTTTCTTTCGCTTTCAAACTATATTTCGGTTTAAACTATTTTTATATGAAGAAGCACTGAAAAGTATAGAGGACGTTTTTTCAATCAAAAGTAACTGGGATTAAACGGTCAAAACTTGTAATTTATTTTAAATCAAACGTTTTCGAACATAAATTTTGAGACGTCTAAGAAGTATGTCCGAAAACACTTTATTTTCAATAAATCATAACTTATAATTAGATAAGATTAGCAATTCAAGTACAGGTGATCAAATATCTTTTATATTTTCCTTTTGTAGACGTTATTACCCTCTGAGGTACAGTTATTAAATTTTTGGACTATGAACTCAAACTCTCCTCAAAGCTCGTTTTACCAAGTTTAATTTGTTTCAAGTAGCTGAATCGGACAGTATTGTTGAGAGTATAGTTCCCTAACTTTCTAGCAGCTTAGATATCCTAGGCACTTGTAGAATCTGTTTAANCAGTATTGTTGAGAGTATAGTTCCCTAACTTTCTAGCAGCTTAGATATCCTAGGCACTTGTAGAATCTGTTTAAGGGATACCTTCGTGTGACTATAGTTTATTGATATTTGAAATTGAATGACTCAAAGAAGTACTCAAAGTTTTGGACTGGATTGAATGAGTGAACCGGGATAGTAAATGTTACAAATGTGGTTGAGATTCTATACTACCATTGCAAGGAGCAAAGTGTTCGTAGATTATTACCACATTCTATTTATTGTTCCGGAAAGAGAACCATAGTATTTGGACCAGTAAAGAGCTTTTTCATTGGTGAAACCACATGTGACGAAAAAGGCTAATACCTTAACTTATATCCTGTAGGTTGTCTATTCTGACTAAACTTTTTAATAGGTTAGATAGTGGCCCAATTCCCGTAATTGTATAGAGCGCCTGATAGTATTAAGGTTCATAGTACTATCAAATTATAGAAAATTTACGGGAACATAAAGGTTAGAAAAGTTGTGATAGAATTAACTGCTTTGTCTATTCCTAACCGAAATGTGTAAGGAAGATATCAAGGAGACAATTACCCTGTGTCCATAAAGTCACTACACAATTGAATAAATGTGTTCCCATCCCCACAACTCTCAAAGAGAATTTGTATGTGTTGAGTTTGAGTGGAGAGGATTGCATTGAGGGACTATAAGACATTTATTACATGTCTCTGATGTGATTAGAACTATCGGGAGTCAATACTTTTTTCAACCAATCAGAGACCTCCAAAATGAGTCACATTTCATAGTTATATTAATCCGATAGTCTGATAGTACTATGAAGCGTTCTATACAGGGTGTCTGAAAAGTCAATGAAGCATGGTGAAAGCATTGCTTGGAAAACACATGAGAAAAAAAACGCGTCATGTTGTTCTCTCAAATCAATCCTCTTTGCTCCATGCTCCATTGACTTTTCAGACACCCTGTACAATTGCGGGAATTGGGCTAATGAATTTTCATTTATAGTTTATATGAGTGCAGTTTTCAATGTTGAACATTTCCCTTTTTTTTAAAATGATATCATCATACTCACTCCTTTGACTAGCCACCAATTTTCACAATTCTATAGGGAAGCGGTCGTTTTTTTATAATAAAAATGAAAAATTATAGAAAGATATAATACTCAGAATGCAGATCTAAATTGACCATGCTCACCAAATGCATAAGATGCATAAATTGCTCAGTCGTTATGCCATAGGGTCGCATCATTTAAATTTACCACATTGTGTTACTGAGTGATTTAAAATTTACACGATTCACATCAGCTTATTAACCCTTAATTTGTATATATCAAATTAAAACAAGACATGTTATTGCATATTTTTCAGTATTCTTGCATAATTTTTACTATTATCTTAGTTTTGTAAGGAAATACAAAATTCTGCATACTTCTGTTAAACAGTTTACAACTATTTGAGACTAATTATATCTAATTTCGTCCTTTTACTCAGAACGTATTTCGCTAAAATAAAAATAAATAAAAATTGGTTATTTAATTTTAATAAATAAATTTAATTTAATAAAAATTAATTAAATACGCCTTATAACTTTGCAATCCTACTCATCACAAGAAGTTGCACAATTTATAAGTTTCGGTATATAATTTTAGAGTGGAAAATAACATAATTTTCCACTGTTGCTTACTGTCCATAAACTATTTCAGTAGTAGAGGATATTATGATAGATGTGTCTGTCTGATTCCATAAATTTAATGGGTGATTTTACTTGTAGATTTTAGTGTTTCTATAAATGTTGAAATGCACTCATGGTTTTTAGCGAATCATTTTCTATAGACCGCAAATGAACCGTGTCGGTATGATCACAAACACGACATAGCATTGTGTTTGCGGCAATACTCCTACAAACGACACTATGACTATTCATATAGCCGATGTCAAGAAACATACGGCTATTCCCGTTGAGAATACAGCAAGTAACATTTGAAATCCATGTTTTTATAAATGAATACCTCAAATGTTCATGACTAGTACCTCAGCTGCAATGGTTGATACTTTGAATAGGAACGGATAAAACCACAATAAGCTGGTATCTCATATACCTTTTTTTTTAACTTTTTTTAACATAACAGGTATCTCATATAACCTTTTTTTTAACTTTTCACAACAGGTTTATTCTAAGGCTGGCGCTGGCATTTATAAATGATAAAATTTTATTTTTAAGTATAATTTACCTTATTGATTTCTTACAAACTATGACGACAGACGCGTCATACGCAATTCAGTGAACTAATCGAGCCTTAAGTGTTGAAAGTCGATGAAAACAAAAAGTTTTAATTAATTTTATCGAAATAACTAAAAGAATAGCAGATTCACGACGATGAAAATGAACACAATGAATTACTAGCCCTAATTCCAACCGACAACTCGTCTCAAAATAATGCCGAAAGTGAATGCACAGTAGAAGTTCTAAATAATATTTTTAATTGAGTGGAGTAAGACTTAATTTATTCATGATGTATTCGGAAAAATTATGTTAACTGAATTATTGAATGTGAAATGACATTAGGAGTTTTTGAGATTTTGCGATTTTATGAAATAGTCGTATCCGGGTGTTAGAAAAATATTTGCTAAAACTAAACTTGACAAATTTTGGTGGAAAAAATTAGGATTGGGTATGAAACGACATCAGAAATTTTGGAAGTTTTACTAATTTACGAAATACAAGATTCTATGTATTATGAAAAATAGTCTAAAACTAAACTTGACCAATTTGGATGTTAAAAATTAGGATTGGGGATGAATTTACATCAAGAAATTTGTAGATTTTGCCAATTTAGAAAATACCCGCATATGGGCACTAAAAGNTTGGGGATGAATTTACATCAAGAAATTTGTAGATTTTGCCAATTTAGAAAATACCCGCATATGGGCACTAAAAGGCTGCAGGATTAGAAAATACAAATCGTATGAATATCCGGATTTGGGTTTTCCAAAATTATCAAATCCTTCAAAATTTCTGACATAATTCGACATCCATTTGCAATTTTTCCCATAAAAATTGGCCAAGATCAGTTGGTATCCTTATACTACCAGCACAAGTATTTCCTAAATTGGCAAAATCTCCAAAACTCCTAACGTAATATCACACTCAATTCTAGTTTTGAATAACCAAAATGGTCAAGAATAGTATTTGTCATAATGCCCGGATACGTTAAATTCTTACATTGGCAAAATAGGTAAAATTTGTTACGTTATTTCTCACCCAATCCAAATATTCCTCTGATAAATTTGTTAAAATTGGTTATTTGCACATGTTTTTCATAATGTGCAGATACGGGTATTTCTTAAATTTCAAAATCTGCAAAACTGCTGATATCATTTCACACACAATCTTAATTAAAAAAAAACNCGGGTATTTCTTAAATTTCAAAATCTGCAAAACTGCTGATATCATTTCACACACAATCTTAATTAAAAAAAAAAAAAAAATTCCTCAACCACACGCGCGTATATTTCGCTAGCATTTTTTTCTAAAAAATTAGAATTTGAGGTTATTAGTTGTTCGTAATCAACGTTACATAAACATCATAATTTTATATAACTTAATATTTAAATTTAGCAAACATAAAATTTCGAAGTTGAGTTTGTTTTGCTAGTACAGTAGCTTGACTGTTGAGCTGTTGCTCATCAACTCAAGGCTTTCAAATTAATTTGGATGATTTTACTCACCNCAACGTTACATAAACATCATAATTTTATATAACTTAATATTTAAATTTAGCAAACATAAAATTTCGAAGTTGAGTTTGTTTTGCTAGTACAGTAGCTTGACTGTTGAGCTGTTGCTCATCAATTCAAGGCTTTCAAATTAATTTGGATGATTTTACTCACCGACGAGGTTTTTCAAAGTTCTATGTACAAGGATACTGTTTATAACAAACAAAGTATACGAAGAACTGCATGTCAGGTGAAGGAGTAATAAATATATTTGAATGGAGTATTACAGACGGACCTAATTTAGTTCATTTGTGTGTTACGAACCGCACAAAAATATCGATACGACAATGGAGCTTAAAAGGAATTTCGAGATTTGCAAGTCGAGGGTTTCCTTCTTACCTAGCATGTGTTACCTCTCAAAAAGAACTTTATTTTTTTCGCACTCCCAGAAAGGCGTATGACAATTACTTTCGTTTTAGAGAAATTGACATGGAGACCTTGTGACTGAAAGAAGTTAGCAGCGAGAATCATCTCCTGTTGGAGGGGCTCTCTTGTCTGAGGAACAAGAATCGTATCGTCCTCATATAAAAACAAATTTACAGAACTAATGGCATAGAAAGGTCGTAATGAGACAAATTTCAAATTTGTTCACTAAATCCTCTGTAATCAATCGGAATTATTTCACCTTTGTCAAAAATTTGGACGGATTGAATGACTGGTCCGAGAAATTGAAGAAGATGGTGACTATTTCTGGTGAATTAAAATGTGGTACCGTTTTTTTCTATCAAAACTTCCTCAGATAGCTAAGTAATCCTTCCATTGTAATTATTTCTATGTGGACTCGGGATCAGAATCGCTTAAGTACTTTGAATTTTTTATCAATTGCATAATATAGAAAATAACAGAACGCTCAACGTCGGTCAATTCTATTCGGGGTAATTATTTTCAGTTCGAAAGGCTGTTATTATAGAACCAACTAAACTTTACGTTGCGTGTGCGTAAATTTTCACGGACTGACTAAAAAACTTACCTGA
>NIPM01000058.1:0-35977 GCA_002738285.1 Holacanthella duospinosa
CTTAGGGTTGTTAGGTTGTTAGGGTCTTAGGGTGAAAGCGACTTAGGGTGAATGTGTCTTAGGGTGAATGTGTGAAAAAACTTTGGTTCTTTTAATACTTAGGGTCTTAGGCTCTTAGGGTGAAAGGTCGGTGGGCGGTGGAAAGTCTTTGGTCGGTGTGTTTGTCGGTGGCTTTAAGGGCGGTGGGGGGGATTTACCCTGCCGTGCTATCTACTAGTGACCAAAAATTCCGAAAAAAAAATAGATTATTTGGAAGGAAAAAAAATGAAAAATTAGGGAAAAGTGGAAGAATTTAGGGGAGAAGTTGAGCCATTGAGCCATGGCTCACAAGTTTCGTTGAGCTGGCTCATGAGCCATGGCTCTTGCTCAAAATTACTACATGAGCCAGAGCCATGCACTGGCTCTGGCTCAGAAATTTTTGTGAGCCAGCTCGAGCCAGAGCCAGAGCCAGAGCCATTGAGCCAGCTCATGAGCCAGAGCCATGCGCAACACTACTATACTGGAGTTGCAAATTGTGTGTCTTATAAAGAGTAAGCCGTATAATCGAGAGAATGAGAATGCTGTAATGGTGAAACCAATGAACATCGGAAACAACGACTTATTAACTATTTCAAATTACTTTCACTCCCGCGGTCAAAAGAAGTTCATTTTCTTTGTATACCAATATGATTCCTAGTAACCATCTTTGTCTAGTGGCAAATGTAAATTTGTTTTTTAGCATTTTTCCAGAATTGTCGAAATGATGATCAAATCACAATCACGACACGATACCTTACTAGCACTAATAACGGTTAAAAAAGGAAAAAACGATAATGAAAGTAATTGTAGAAGCTCAAAATAAGTGAGTTTGAATGGAGTAAGGTCATATTTATTATTAAATTTATTATTGACATCTTCACATGGTAAAAATTATTAATGGGTATAAAATTTTGACAGAAATTTTAAAATATTTGTGAATTTAGAAAATACCTGAATTCGGACATCATCAAGATTCAAACAAACTTTATAAACTTTATAGTTTAAATGGATAATAGTCTAGTTCACGTCACTGTGACTGGTCACGTGGTCAAATATGAAATTTATACGACTTATAAAACTTTTTTATAAACAGTAGCAAAACTTTTTCAAAAAAATTGAAATATTTTTGAAAATTCGCGCTTTTACAAGAAAAAAATTTCAATTTCATAAATTTTATAATCTTGGAGAACCAACACGCAAACTGATTTGCTTACAATTTATAGGAGAGTTATAACGTTCTATAAATTTTATAAACTTTCATACTGAATGAACGAAAAGTGCCTATTCATTTTTTTATTTTCTGGCCTTGTTCTATTAATTTTCCCTAGTAGGTGACACTTAATAATCAAGTCAGTTTTTAACGTACTGCAGTTTTATTTTCTTAAAAACGTTTCTTTTCGAATTTGTTGTGTTTTGAATTGAATATAAAAAAAAGTTTAATAAATCAAATTTCCAAAACAAAAATTTTATTTTAAATTTCTTCCAAGTCTATCTTAGTTAGCTTGGAGAACAAAGTCATCATTTTTACAATGGCATGTTTTCGATATTAGAATAGTAATTTGAGGTCTAAAATTTGACTTATTTTGTAATTAACTATTGCAACTTAATTACTAAACAGGTTAAATTTCTCTTGAGCATAATTTAAATTTGAAATCGTGGGATGAGAGATAGTAGTTAAAACAAGAGGCTGTCAGACGGAAATGGGGTTGGTGGGGATATGGTTTTGGAATTGGTTCGAAGAATTGTTTATGGCAGTGTACGGTCAGAGGTCAAACAATCACGGGACAGAGGAATCCGAATTGACTGTCTTGGGAGAGATGTTGACGCGACGAGAGCTGGAGAGACAGTTATACACCCTCCTGTAAATTACAGATTTACAGAAGTTTTGACGGAGCGAGATTTTGTAAGACATGGGAACCAGATTTCAGACGCCTCGAGCAGTAGGACCCGTTACACTAGAAGTAGCAGCCCGCTGCATGATCTAGCGTCCACTAGATTGTAGGGAATGAGGCCAGATGATTGACCCTTGACCCTTGTCCTGTGTGGAGATAGGTCACCAGGCTCACCAAAAATCAACAAAGAAAAAATAATAAATAATAATTAATAATATAATAATAATTAATAATATAATAATAAATAAAATAATAATAATTAAAAATATTATTATTTTTCCAATATGGAGGAGCGAGAAGAGAACTCCGTTTTATTCAACGGTTGAAGTTAATCTGAGTCTATCCTCCTAGATAGACTCAACAACAGGTAAGTATAAAGGTATAATTGTAAAATAATAATAATAATAATAATAATAATAAACTATATCGAGGGAGGGAAATGAAATGGAAAGGGATCAGCAGCAGCAGCTGAGTTGTTGTTGTTGTGTGGTGAGCGGGAGGTCCAGTCCCGTTTACCACATAAAGGTGAAGGTCATTCTCCACAAGATCTAGCAGCGAGCTGCTAGATTTAGCAGCTCAGCGCCTAGATGTAGCAGCAAAGCTGCTAAATCTAGCGTCATGGCACTGCTAAATCTAGCAGCACTAATCTTATTTTAAAAGCTCGAACATATATCTTCTTGACGAGTTTAGCTACTATTTTTAATCGATTGTAAATCAAATTTAGTAACTTTTTACCGCGCCGAAAAAACTTTCATAGTGGCAGGGCTGAGTTATTCTATAAATCACACGGTTGAACATTTCCGGTTAATTTTTTTTGAATTAAATAGCTTATCCTATGGTCTTTCGACTGATATGAAGCTCGGTCGAGAATAATTGATACCCGATTTTAGAAAAATAATTGAAAAGTGAAGCTGCTAAATCTAGAGTTTCTGCTGCTAAATCTAGGGTCTCTGCTGCTATATCTAGGAGCTTGAGCCCCTAGATATAGGAGTAGCTTCTACATCTAGGGGCTGCTCCCAGATCTAGCGACATTGGCGCTGGCAACGTCTTATTTATTAAAATTAGCTGGATTAACCTTAAAGTATTTGCCTTATTTCCTATGCATTTCAATTGTTACAACTTCTGTTTCTTTCACTGTAGAACTATTCCCTCATTTGCTTTACAATTAATTGATTATTATTTACAAATTTTATTTCTTTATAAAGAATTTTCATAGCAAAATTCAACAATATACTACGAAAGGTAGGCAACACTGCAAGCCCCTAGAAGTAGGAGCAAAGCACCTAGAAATATCAGCTACACGACTTCTAGCAGCAGAGCTGCTAGATATAGCGTCAGAGACACTACTTCTAGTGTATCAGACCTTACTGTCTAGAGGGCGTATGTCGTCTGGGCAGTGGAAGAGAGGGACGGGAGTGAAAGTGGAAAAAGGTCACTTTTTCATCCAACAAGGCATAAGTTTAATTTCTATCGGTGTTTTAGGTTACTACCAAAGTTAGAAAAAATCAGATTTTTATATAAAAATCCAAAAAATCCGATTGTTTGGATTTAAATCAAATTTTTTGGATTTTTTGGATTTTTTGGATTTTTTGGATTGTTTGGATTTTTATATTTTAATTGTCAAAAATAAAAAATATGATGCCTGAAAGGGCATTGAAAAATATGTTTTTAAACTTTACAGATTACGAATTTTTCTGAAAAAATTTCTTCAAATTCTAAATTTACAAGTGTTAAAGTACTTTATTTCACCTAAAACGAAATTGAAGCTAGGAATCTGAATTTGGATGCAGTGTTTAGTGCTAAGATTTATTTTCAAGTTTGTCTAAGTGGGTAACATAAAAATCCAAAAAATTATTGATTTTTACTCTTGGATTTAAATTGGATTTAAATCAGGATAACCCGCCTTCGAACCTTGGTTACTACCTCCGGCTGCAATCGCTTGTAAAGGGTTAGGCTTGTACTGTTCACGATCCATTATTAGCCCTAATATAACGGTCTACGAAACAGAAAACGATGATAGTGAATGTGATATCGCAGTAAAATCGCAAAATAAAATATAACCTTAATTGGAAAAAGATTTAATTTATTTTTGACGTGGTGAGATGGAAAAAATTATAATGAAATAATTGAATATGAAGTGACGGGATTTATGAAAAATATGTATTAGAAACTAAAGTTGACCAAGAATAATTCTCACCCCGTTAGTTAGGTTATCTCTTAAGTTGTAAATAATCTGGGCGTTGAATTTCCGCCATTTGCCGAAAATTTGGCGAATCCGTAGATAATTAAGTTTAGGTGTACTGGGTTAGGGGTTGCAGTAAGCTGTTGAGAATGAACATTGGGGTCCAGTGTTATTGGGAAGGGTGGTTCTGTGGGAAGGATTCTGTATCGTCAAGTGGTTAGATGTGAGGAGATTCGTACCCTCACAGTAGCCAAGCGAGGGTTTGATCCCCAAGGTCAATGACAAGTATGAGTTCAATACTCTCTTGTGAAATAAGGAGACGCATGGTCCAGTATAGAAATACACCGGCTGAACTACTTTTTGTCTCACACGATGAATCCAGCAGTTGCAGTGTCTAAGTTTGCAATCGTGTTCCAGAACACTGCGGTCAGAATTTTTTTTGCCTTTTAGTTTTTTTGTCAATTATTCACCAAGTTTTAGGATAATTTTTAAATTTTCAACTGTCCCAAGGATACACAACTGCATTGTCTGTATTTCCAAAAAAAAGTCTCTGAAAAGTTTAAACTAATAACTTTTTAAAACTTTTCACAATCACCTGAGATGACCCTATGTAATACTCTCTACTAATGTCTTTTAGTTTACTAGATCNGTCTCTGAAAAGTTTAAACTAATAACGTTTTAAAACTTTTCACAATCACCTGAGATGACCCTATGTAATACTCTCTACTAATGTCTTTTAGTTTACTAGATCTAAGTACGTTTACAGACAGAATAATTTAACGTTTTTTTTTAAGTTTTTTACTATGAAATCTGTGTGTGAAAAATAAAATAAAAAGCGATCACATATTCTGATTGGTATGTCGTATAATTGAATATAATAGTCTTCGATTCAACGGCTTTTGTGGGAGCTATCCATTTATTTATTGTTTTCAATCTTATCCAAGCATCTGAGATACATAGGAAATCTGCAGGTAAATTCTTTGCATCGTCTTCTGACAGATGAAGCACACCAGTTCCGGTAAGGGATGCGTCACTGAAAAATATATAAAAATAATTTTTTTAACTTCTGGAAAAAGAATTTTTTTTTAACGGTAGTTTAGATTTACTCATCGTTTTGGAGGTTTATTTGATAGATCTTAATTCCCTTGTTAGGAATACGGAAAATAATAAAGTCATCGTTGAATTTTACTTGATCTTCATTTATATAGTAAACCATCATCTTTTCTTTGGTCTTACTCCAGGCTATAGGCTGTGGAGCATCTTCTTTTGGCTTAAGCCATCCACGTCCTACAACAGTCTCCAGGTTTTTAATAGAAAAACATATATCCAGGGACATAGATTCATCGCCCAAATTTACACACCTTGTAAAAAAAAAGAATATTTTGAATCAGGGATAGAAAAAAACAGTTTTTTTTAACAAAAAAAAAACAGTTTTTTTTAGTTTAAAACTGTTTTTTTTTGTTTAACTGTTTTTTTTTTTTGTTAAAAAATTTTTTTTTGTATTTTTTCTTGAGACTACACTAAACTCAAAGAACGCACCAATAATGAGGACAAATTAATGTTCATGGCTACAGGTATCCGAGTGTTTTTTTAAGTAATAGTGTTTTTTTGTTTAAAATCGTTTTTTTTTAGTTGAACATTTTTTTATTTCTTTAGAACATGACTCTAAAACGCACACACCCTGCTAACGACTTACTACGACTCCTATTTCTCCCAGTTGCTAGCCCTGATATAACTAATTTTGTTAGTTCACTACTCAAATGTCGAAAACACAGCAGTTGAATGTAAATGTAACTAAACTAATTGGAAGTCTGATTCGTTCTGTAGGATTGAAATTGAATTTAAAGAACAGACGATAAGAGTATCAATGAGTCATCATGCGCATTCCGTTTCTGCATTTGTTTAAAACAATGTTTAAAAAAAAAACAGCCTTGTTTTAAACAACCGTCTTTTTTTTGTGCCAACCCTGTTTTGAATCAAGCCAAAACAATTTTAATTCTAAGAATATCTGAATAACACCGCAAAGTCTCAGTGTCTTTTCGGAAATTAAACTTTTATGCGCCTGGAGGTAATGACAATAGCTTAAAAGAAGGTTAGGCGTGTCTTAAAAAAATGTTAAACAAAATTTTAGACAGATACAGGAAGGAAAAGAAACATTGCAATTCAATAGAAATAGTCCAGTATTTTACTTGTAATTTCCTTTCATTGGTTCAATAGGTTAAAATAATTGATTTGACCACTTAGTTACCTGGATTAAAATTAATTTCTCAAAGCTATTCGTCAAATTGATGGCCAACAAATTTGTACGTGCATTGGTGAATTGATTTGACTTGTACGGTGAAGTGAACGAAAGAAAATTACTTGAGTATTGTACAGGGTTAGCCAAAGTTGAGTAGCCCTGTGTACCAAAAGTGACTTCCAGGTCTTGATTTAAGAGAGCATGAAATTGGGAGTCATTTTTGGTACAACGGTAATTTGGTAATAAACTTCTTACGTATTATCCTCGTCGATAGTTACTAAGTACACCTTCGGTAGTTGATCTAAGGCCTCAGAAGGTTCTAAAGAATTTTCTATAAGAATGAGTTCATAATTACCAGCGCAACTTATTTTTACCAGAACAGTCAGAAATACAAGAATCAGCAAGTACTTCATTATTAACAGCGTAGCTGGAGTTAAACAAAAAGGGTATTTGACAAATGTGTGATGAACTAAGACTGAAGATACTTCAGATCGGATCAATTTTTGTAATACGAAACAATAAAGAGATTGATGGTTTATATACATTTTTGTGTAAATTGTACAGCTGGTTCCAGATTGTTTAATTTTGATAAATAATGTACTCAAGGTAGCAGTTAATCAATTGGCTTTCTGAAAGGTGTATGTGACTGCGTGGTGACAAGCCATTTTTCCTAGTAGGATGAGCACTAGTAAACTCCCTCATTCAAAGGGAAATTGACGTCTTCTTGATAAGTCGTGTCGTGCTTTACACTCTTAGCAACAGTTCCAGATTCTCAGCCAATCCTTGTCAACTTTCCTAAATTAATTTTAGGCATACTCATACATCAAACATCTTAATCGTTTTGTGTGTGGCTGGTGAGCTGCAGGCACACCAGCGTCAGGGATGACAATGACGGAAAATTCAAGGTAAGAAAAAATTCAAAATTTTGTGCCTCTATGTCCTGATGTGTTGCAAGCTTCGATGTAACAGGCGGAAAAATGCTATAAGTGGAGAATGAGGATACAAAGACAAGAAACCCATCCTGTATAAAGGGCCAATTCATTACATGAATTAATTAATTGTTGCACAACTTTCTTAGAATCGTAATTTAACTTATTGGCCTAGGGTCAGAAAAATTAGCTGCTGGTTTGAGCTTAGACAGTAGTATTCCTATGAGCGTACAGTCCGTTTGGAATTAAATTATTCTAGGGAAGGGACTCGTGACCCATACCCTTTTGTTGCAGAAAGCACGTTACTTTTCTTGGAGGGAAAGTTGTTCATTTCAATTTTTTCAGGGCAAACACTATACAGTTTCAGAAAGACCGTTGCAAAGTAGAATACAAAATAGAAAAAAATCAGGTTTCTACTGTCAATGTATCAGAAATTATGTTATTTTAAAATTTGAAATTTTTGGACACTCTTTTGAAACATGAATGAAGGTTGCCAAGTGTTAAAAATGTTGAACCAGGAAATAGCATTTACAATTCAACAACTACGACAAAGAAAAATGAACCTCTGAATTTACGACGTAATTTCTTATTGCGAGCTAAATTAAATTTGAAAGTATGTCATTGAGCTGGCACAGTCCGTTCTATCTACTTTCTTAATCAGCACTCCCCAATTGCAATTTAATTAAATTACTGATGAACTAAAAAAAAATTCTCTTGCACTTTTAGTTCTGGTACTTCAAAATTTGCTAAGAGAAATTTACAAAAAAACGTCGATGATTTTCAAAATTCCTCATAGCAACCTTGGGTGGTACTTCTATAGTTTGGAAATCAATTAAAATGCTTTCTTTATTTCTAAAAATCTTTATTTTCCTCAAACAGCGCTGCTGTGAGGGGCTAATGTGTTTGTCGTCCTATCTTATGCACTATGTCGAGCTAAGTATAGATTTTCTTTTGAAGATGTATCCACAGAGAAAGCTTTAGGTATAATGCTGGTGTGATTGGAACTTTCTTAACCTAAACTCTCCTTAAAGTTCTCTTTAGAAAAGGGATGCTTAAACCTTGCCTTAGAAAATTGACCACTTAAATTTTAAGGAGAGTTTTTAAGAAAGGAGTATAGTGAGATTGACACTTCAGATAGGCGGTAGATGGAGTGTGAATACATTACAGTATGATTATAAGATCAATGTTTGGCCCATTTGGTTTACAACAATGTATTTGACATGGGGAAATATCGCGCTATTAGACCAAACCGGATACAAGCCCCAAATTCAAAACCCAAGTTTGTGTCAGATGGCACTTATATAAGACAAAACGCGGTATCCACTGAATTGACCAAAAACGAATTGGACAAAAGTGAATTGACCATCACGTGAATTGACCAACAAGAGGAAAATACAAACAAAAAGAAATTATAATTATTCATGATTACNGCAGGCACACCAGCGTCAGGGATGACAATGACGGAAAATTCAAGGTAAGAAAAAATTCAAAATTTTGTGCCTCTATGTCCTGATGTGTTGCAAGCTTCGATGTAACAGGCGGAAAAATGCTATAAGTGGAGAATGAGGATACAAAAACAAGAAACCCATCCTGTATAAAGGGCCAATTCATTACATGAATTAATTAATTGTTGCACAACTTTCTTAGAATCGTAATTTAACTTATTGGCCGAGGGTCAGAAAAATTAGCTGCTGGTTTGAGCTTAGACAGTAGTATTCCTATGAGCGTACAGTCCGTTTGGAATTAAATTATTCTAGGGAAGGGACTCGTGACCCATACCCTTTTGTTGCAGAAAGCACGTTACTTTTCTTGGAGGGAAAGTTGTTCATTTCAATTTTTTCAGGGCAAATACTATACAGTTTCAGAAAGACCGTTGCAAAGTAGAATACAAAATAGAAAAAATCAGGTTTCTACTGTCAATGTATCAGAAATTATGTTATTTTAAAATTTGAAATTTTTGGACACTCTTTTGAAACGTGAATGAAGGTTGCCAATTGTTAAAAATGTTGAACCAGGAAATAGCATTTACAATTCAACAACTACGACAAAGAAAAATGAACCTCTGAATTTACGACGTAATTTCTTATTGCGAGCTAAATTAAATTTGAAAGTATGTCATTGAGCTGGCACAGTCCGTTCTATCTACTTTCTTAATCAGCACTCCCCAATTGCAATTTAATTAAATTACTGATGAACTAAAAAAAAATTCTCTTGCACTTTTAGTTCTGGTACTTCAAAATTTGCTAAGAGAAATTTACAAAAAAACGTCGATGATTTTCAAAATTCCTCATAGCAACCTTGGGTGGTACTTCTATAGTTTGGAAATCAATTAAAATGCTTTCTTTATTTCTAAAAATCTTTATTTTCCTCAAACAGCGCTGCTGTGAGGGGCTAATGTGTTTGTCGTCCTATCTTATGCACTATGTCGAGCTAAGTATAGATTTTCTTTTGAAGATGTATCCACAGAGAAAGCTTTAGGTATAATGCTGGTGTGATTGGAACTTTCTTAACCTAAGCTCTCCTTAAAGTTCTCTTTAGAAAAAGGATCCTTAAACCTTGTCTTAGAAAATTGACCACTTAAATTTTAAGGAGAGTTTTTAAGAAAGGAGTATAGTGAGATTGACACTTCAGATAGGCGGTAGATGGAGTGTGAACTACATTACAGTATGATTATAAGATCAATGTTTGGCCCATTTGGTTTACAACAATGTATTTGACATAAGGAAATATCGCGCTATTAGACCAAACCGGATACAAGCCCCAAATTCAAAACCCAAGTTTGTGTCACATGGCACTTATATAAGACAAAACGCGGTATCCACTGAATTGACCAAAAACGAATTGACCATCACGTGAATTGACCAACAAGAGGAAAATACAAACAAAAAGAAATTATAATTATTCATGATTACAGCTGTGACATATTATCGGTACTACGTGCATTCGAGGAAATGTTCGTACAAGGCATTTAGTATATACAAATAAAAAAATTACAGTTTATCGGTGATCCTTTCATAAAAATAATTCGAAAGTAGTCATGCAGACAAAATTGAGTAATAATAATGATGTCAAAATTAAAATTAAAACATTAACCACCCCAAAACTTGGTATTAAAAAGATACTAAGTCATGGGACACATGTTCAGTTTCATAAGACAAAGGTCGAGATTGGCTATTTCTAACAGTATTCAAAGGAGCATCAGTGCTAAATCATAAAATTCATACTAATTTGAAATCAAACGAAAAACTTAACATGAACAAGCTCAAGGAAGTATTCTGAAACGCTTTGGTTCCAATAGTCTAGGACCATGCTAAGAAATTGAAATTCAGATTTCTGTACTTTGTCTTTTGATGGAGTTTTTGGCGATCAAGTTAAAAGCTGGTTATCATTTACACATTTATTTAAGTTTTTGAATTTTTGAAAGCATTACTGGTTTGGTTTCATTTTCTACCGAACGGTTCGTGGAAATTTGTTTCTACTAACGCATTGATATGGAGCTAGCTAAACTTTAGTATCCTTTTTACCATGCGTGACTTCTCATTTCATGCTTACTTGACTCAATACCAAGAAGTCATTTTTGGTACAACTGATGCAAAGTTTGGTTAATAATTTATCGTGATTCTAACTCACATTTAACTTTTTAATACGTACTGATTTTTTCTGGAGAGGGTAAATCCAATTTAGCAATTAATGTACTAAATGGGGCTAAAGGATTTGGTAAAAATTTTAACAGTTGCCAGTTGACATAATGGAGGAGCACCATTAATTTAATTGATTGAAAGCGAACACCTTAAATTTAAGTAAATATTGAATTAAATTTGTTTCTCTATGTAGCTTTGCTACATCCGCATTGGCTACATTTCTTCCTTCATGTTTTATGGCTCAATTCAGTACATTAAATTATGAAGGTTGCCAAGTGTTAAAATGTTAAAACAGGTGATAGCATTACAATTTAAAATCTACGACGGAGAAAAGTGAATCTCTGAATGAACGATGTAATTTTTTATTGCAAGCAGAAACTACATTTGAAAGTATAACATAGGGTTGGCACATTCTGTTCTACCTACTTCCTTAATCAACGCTCCCCAATTGCAATTTAATTAAATTACTGATGAATTAAAAAAATTCTCTCGTGCTTTTAGTTCTGGCACTTCCAAAGCTGCTAAGAGAGATTTAAAAAATAACATCAAAGATAATTTTCAAAATTCCTAATACGAATTTTGCGCACTTCTATAGTTTGCAAATCAACTAAATTTTCTTTGGTTAATGTGTCCCATCCCTCAGTCTGCATTTAAGAATGAAGTCATGTAAGGAAGATGTGGCCGAGGATACGTCTCATGCTTTATCTTCATCAAACAGGGCTGCTGTGAGGGATTAGTGTGATTTCCGTCCTATCTTTTGCAGTATGTCGAGTATAGTACAGTATGTTCCACATTAAAGTTTACTGTGCTTTCTTCGATTTTTCCCAAAAATGACCAAGGTGACTTAATACTCATGTAGAATCAAAAAGTGGAGGGAACTTAGCCTACATGCAACAAATCAACAGCAGCTGAAAAGTTAGGGAGCGGGTTGAGCAATCAGTATTTATTTTCTGTAATCACTCATTAGGTCAACCATTGATTGATTGATCATAGAGATAAGAAAATTGATCAGGATTTGAATTAACCTCAATGTTTAATAAGATCTTGAAAATAACTCACCTAGGTTCGTTTTCATAAATTTCTGATAATGAATTTAATTTGTTCTGGACTCTGAAGATTAATGTGTTCATGAGATTTCTTATATTCAGAACTCAAGACTGCAGTTTATGCATCACTGTCCTTGGGTAAGAATAAGTTTACATAAGAGTGCAACCGTTTAAAAATTAGTGCTGAGTTGCGTGCATTTCAATTGAGGTTACAAACTTTATTCTTTGCCAAGGACAGTGATGGTCCATCACGTCCTCCTAATCTGCAGTGAGTTCAGAAGGAAATCTTATATTAATAACCTAATCTTCGGAATCCAAAATTAATTAAATTCATTATCACTTTAAATACTTGCTTGGAAGCTACTCAATAAAAGATCTAGAAAGTAAGCTTGGGGTTAATCCAAATCCTGGTTAATTTAATTATCACTATGGATCAATCAATCAATGGTTGACCTAGTGATTACATGAAATAAATACTGATTGCCCAACCCTCTCCCTTAAATTCTCAGCTGTTGTCGATTTGTTGCATGTTGGCTTAGTTCCCTCCACTTTTTGCTTCTACGCGTGCATTCAGTCACCTTGGTCATTTTTAGGGAAAGGCAAAGAAAGCACAGTAAACTTTAATGTGGAACATACTGTATAGATTCACTTGTGGAAATGTATCCACTGATAGTGAGAGAATAAAAGTGATAATGCTGGTGTGCTTGGTTACTTTCTTAGCCTAAGCTCTCTTTAACTTTCCCTTTCGGAAAATTTAAAGGAAGTTTAAAGCTTAAGTCTAAGAAATCGACCACTCAAATATTAAGGAGAGCTTCTAACCGGCGCAAAACTTGGTATCTGTAATAAATAGGTTTTGGATCTAAGAAAATAAGATTTGTACACAAGTGACTTTATTTGGAAGANACTTGGTATCTGTAATAAATAGGTTTTGGATCTAAGAAAATAAGATTTGTACACAAGTGACTTTATTTGGAAGAAAGAGAATCTTACTATTCAAGTGCCCTTTTGCGACTACATCTAACAAGTTAAGGGATTGAATTTATATATTGGTCCTTATTATAGTGTAATTAGTTCTACGGTACATATCAGTGGCCAGTGTAAAGATAGAAGAAAACTAAATAAGAAATAGAACAGAATGGATTTGGAGAAAATTGAATTACGGATTTTGTCCATGCCTGGTATAATTGTTGTAATAAAAAGTGCGCATAGGTGTTTTCTTGATACGTTGAAATGAGGACATGAAGGGAATGTTCTTCGTTTGTATTTGTTTGATAGACAACTCTCCTGGGAATGTAAAGAACATCTCCTGCGACCAACATCACTGTCATTATTAGTTCGCCAAACTCTTGAATATTGAGATTTTTGTTAGAANCGACCAACATCACTGTCATTATTAGTTCGCCAAACTCTTGAATATTGAGATTTTTGTTAGAATAATTTTGTTATAGTCTGCAGGTGTTAGGTAGATGTTTCACTCGAGTTGGTGATTTGAAGAATTCTTGAAGACTTGAATTGAGTCTCCAGAGTGATTTGATGTACATCTCGGGATTAAAAATGTGAATTGATCTTCCATTTAAGTAGTGGTTCCAGGCAACAGAAGGAAAAGCTCTGTTAGAAGAAAACTAAAAAAAAATNGTGCAAGAGAAATTGTAAGATTTCATGTGCGATTACACCAAAAATTTCATTAAAACTTTCGCATAAAGTTGCCCAGTGTAATTGGAGCATTAGAAAACTAAAAAAAAAATAGAACAGCATAGATTTTGGGGAAAAAATAGAAGGATTCAATGAGTCATGGGACACGTGTTCAGTTTCATAAGACAAAGGTCGAGATTGGCTATTTCTAACAGTATTCAAAGGAGCATCAGTGCTAAATCATAAAATTCATACTAATTTGAATTCAAACGAAAAACTTAACATGAACAAGCTCAAGGAAGTATTCTGAAACGCTTTGGTTCCAATAGTCTAGGACCATGCTAAGAAATTGAAATTCAGATTTCTGTACTTTGTCTTTTGATGGAGNCTTTTTGGTGATCAAGTTGAAAGCTGGTTATCAGTTACACAGCTAATTAAGTTTTTGAATTTTTGAAAGAATTCCTGCTTTGGTTTTATTTCCTACAGAACGGTTCGTGGCAAATTTTTTCCACTAACGGATTGATACATGGGTAGCTAAACTTTAGTATTATTTTTACCAGGTGTGACTTTACATTTCATTCTTTCTTGACTCAATACCAAAAAGTCATTATTGGTATAACTGATGCAAGGTTTTGTTAATAATTTATCGTGATTCTAACTCACGTCTAACTTCTTAATACGTACTTATTTTTTTGGTGAGAATAAATCCAATTTAGCAATTAATGTACTAATTGGGGCTAAAGGATTTGTTGAAAATTTTAACAGTTGCCAGTTGCCATCATGGAGGAGCATCATTAATTTCATTAATTGAAGGCAAACGTCCTAAACTTAAGTAAATATTAAATTAAATTTGTTTTCTATGTAGAATTGCTACATTCGTATTGGTCATATTTCTTCCTTCATGTTCTATGGCTCAATTCATTACATTAAATTGGCTGCCATGTGTTAAAAATGTTGAACCAGGTGATAGAATTACAATTTAAAATCTACGACTGAGAAAAGTGAATCTCTGAATTAACGATGTAATTTTTGATAGCAAGCAGAAACTACATTTGAAAGTATAACATAGGGTTGGCACCTTCTGTTCTACCTACTTCCTTAATCAACGCTCCCCAATTGCAATTTAATTTAATTACTGATGAATTAAAAAAATTCTCTCGTACTTTTAGTTCTGGCACTTCCAAAGCTGCTAAGAAAGATTTATAAAATAACATCAAGGATAATTTTCAAAATTCCTCATAGCAATTTTGCGCACTTCTATAGTTTGCAAATCAACTAAATTTTCTTTGCTTAATGCGTCCCATCCCTCAGTCTGCATTTAAGAATGAAAACATGTAAGGAAGATGGGGCCGAGGACACGTCTCATGCTTTATCTTCCTCAAACAGCGCTGCTGTGAGGGATTAGTGTGATTTCCGTCCTATCTTTTGCACTATGTCGAGTATAGTATAGATTCACTTGTGGAAATGTATCCACTGATAGTGAAAGAATAAAAGTGATAATGCTGGTGTGCTTGGTTACTTTCTTAGTCTAAGCTCTCCTTAACTTTCTCTTTCGGAAAATTTAAAGGAAGTTTAAATCNGAAAGAATAAAAGTGATAATGCTGGTGTGCTTGGTTACTTTCTTAGTCTAAGCTCTCCTTAACTTTCTCTTTCGAAAAATTTAAAGGAAGTTTAAATGTTAAGTCTAGGAAATCGACCACTCAAATATTAAGGAGAGCTTCTAACCGGCGCAATACTTGGTATCTGTAATAAATAGGTTTTGGATCTAAGAAAATAAGATTTGTACACAAGTGACTTTATTTGGAAGANTGGTTCCAGGCAACAGAAGGAAAAGCTCTGTTAGAAGAAAACTAAAAAAAAATAGAACAGCATAGATTTTGGGGAAAAAATAGAAGGATTCAATGAGTCATGGGACACGTGTTCAGTTTCATAAGACAAAGGTCGAGATTGGCTATTTCTAACAGTATTCAAAGGAGCATCAGTGCTAAATCATAAAATTCATACTAATTTGAATTCAAACGAAAAACTTAACATGAACAAGCTCAAGGAAGTATTCTGAAACGCTTTGGTTCCAATAGTCTAGGACCATGCTAAGAAATTGAAATTCAGATTTCTGTACTTTGTCTTTGGATGGAGTTTTTGGCGATCAAGTTAAAAGCTGGTTATCATTTACACAGTTATTTAAGTTTTTGAATTTTTGAAAGCATTACTGGTTTGGTTTCATTTTCAACCGAACGGTTCGTGGAAATTTGTTTCTACTAACGCATTGATATGGAGCTAGCTAAACTTTAGTATCCTTTTTACCATGCGTGACTTCTCATTTCATGCTTACATGACTCAATACCAAGAAGTCATTTTTGGTACAACTCATGCAAAGTTTGGTTAATAATTTATCGTGATTCTAACTCACATTTAACTTTTTAATACGTACTGATTTTTTCTGNCGTGACTTCTCATTTCATGCTTACTTGACTCAATACCAAGAAGTCATTTTTGGTACAACTGATGCAAAGTTTGGTTAATAATTTATCGTGATTCTAACTCACATTTAACTTTTTAATACGTACTGATTTTTTNATGCAAAGTTTGGTTAATAATTTATCGTGATTCTAACTCACATTTAACTTTTTAATACGTACTGATTTTTTCTGGAGAGGGTAAATCCAATTTAGCAATTAATGTACTAAATGGGGCTAAAGGATTTGGTAAAAATTTTAACAGTTGCCAGTTGACATAATGGAGGAGCACCATTAATTTAATTGATTGAAAGCGAACACCTTAAATTTAAGTAAATATTGAATTAAATTTGTTTCTCTATGTAGCTTTGCTACATCCGCATTGGCTACATTTCTTCCTTCATGTTTNAAATATTGAATTAAATTTGTTTCTCTATGTAGCTTTGCTACATCCGCATTGGCTACATTTCTTCCTTCATGTTCTATGGCTCAATTCAATACATTAAATTATGAAGGTTGCCAAGTGTTAAAATGTTAAAAGAGGTGATAGCATTACAATTCAAAAACTACGACGGAGAAAAGTGAATCTCTGAATTAACGACGTAATTTTTTGTTGCAAGCAGAAACTACATTTGAAAGTATTACATAGGGTTGGCACATTCTGTTCTACCTACTTCCATAATCAACGCTCCCCAATTACAATTAATTTAAATTACTGATGAATTAAATAATTTCTCTCGTACTTTTAGTTCTGGCACTTCTAATTTGCAAATCAACTTATATTTTTTGTCTTTAATCCCTTAGTCCGTATTTAAGAATGGATTCAGGTGAGGAAGATGGGGCCGAGGACACTTCTCATGCTCTCTTTTCTTTGAACAGCGCAGCGCTCCTGTTCGAGGGGTTAAGAGTGAATAAATGTTTGCGTCCCGTGTGAAAAAATTTGCACACCAAAAAGGTATGAGAATATTTACACACCCGGTGAGAATTTGGCAAATTTTGCAAAATCTTATGAATAGTCCT
The DNA here is from genome assembly GCA_002738285.1 of Holacanthella duospinosa. Classification (NCBI taxonomy): domain Eukaryota; kingdom Metazoa; phylum Arthropoda; class Collembola; order Poduromorpha; family Neanuridae; genus Holacanthella; species Holacanthella duospinosa. The sequence goes on from NIPM01000058.1 coordinate 17,056, forward strand.
GCCGATATATTGTTTTAAAATTGGATGTTGTCTTGAAAGTCAAAATGGAACATACTAGGTGAAAGCGGTCAAGTTTTACAACTATAAAGGGCACAAGTTATGTTACCTTTATGTAAACTCAATTATTGTCTCTTTGTTTTATGATAACCCATTTTATGATATAAATTTTAAAATCGTGTCCCTATGCTGGTCCCATGTTCGGATAAGCTAACTTTGGGCTGATGCTATTATTACGAAAAATACTAAATGCTTTACCATCAATCGACTTTTCGATTCTAATCTAAGCATATTTTTCTAAGGATTCAATCAAACCATGAAATGATCTTACAACTAAAGACATCCACTATACTTTGCGATGCTCAACCAAAAACGATTCATGTCGAGCAATCTCTCAATTGTCACCAGTCCAGTCTTCACCAATTCACAGCAATGATTCGAATGTCGATAAATATCTATAAATATTAAGCAATGACTCTCAATACGTTTGTGTTCTTGGTTGCTACCGTGTGTGTTGCTAACAATTTTTATGAACACGCAAATGTCACTTTATTCTTTTATTACACCTGGTACTGATTGTTGGGAATAACCTATCTAGATTAACAATTGTTAATATTATCCAATCATTTCGATCATTGTCTAGAATTTGATTGTACACTTTTTTTAAGTTACGTAAATCGGCTGATTTTCTTAATTTTTTTTTCTTGTCGCATTGCGTCAGCGGTCATGGTAGATGAAATAGAAATCAAACTTTTCTAATTTCTTGATTGTAGAAGAACCTAATTAGTTAGTAAATAATTAATTGTAAATTATTTATCGTGGCGAACCGTGGAAAGAGACAATGGGAATCAGGAGAAAACTTTTTTGAAGAGACTAGGAAACGCGTTGGTGTGGGACGAGTCACACAGTGGATAAAATGATGTAGTTTATTTAACTTGTCATGCACTCCTGAGACAACAATCGTTGCATTGTTGATGATAAATTAGAGTATTTTAAAGGTGATATAAGACACGAAGTAATAGAAAAGATGTTTTTAGTCTTGAGTCAGAGGTCACTAAAAGTTCAGGTCAGTCAGAATGAGGGAAAAGTTACAAGAATTGAACTGGTTCTTATTGGTCATTGTATTACAATTTACATTTTCTACACTTGTCACGTAAGGAATAAAAATAATTTACAGATTTTTAAATTTTCTAATTAATTTATTATACTACAGCTCCGCAAGTTCAAACAGTGGAGTTAATAATTATGTCAATTATTCAACCGATGCACGAAGTAGTGCCACAACTTCGCAGAAATTGGATCGTGTTTTTGAACCAAAATTCTACCCAAACGGTGCAGTGAAGCGAAGTGGTATTGGAATTGAAAAAGGCCCACCGGATTTGCAAGTGATACGAAAATTTTAATTAACTACAATTCAAATTTCAATTTTCAACTATTTTTTTTTTGTAATTTTAGTTTGGTTTGGCGTTTACGGTACCATTTGTGTCTTTATCGACTGATAAACTTCTGTCACAAGTCTCCGCCCATCGTGGATACGACAGTCTCTGGGACCTCGCAAGTGTTCTCAAACTAAATGTAGGCGGATTGGCTGTAGCTGCTGTAGTAGGCGTGGCTGCACTTCTTTTTCTTCCTGCCATTTTTCCGGGAATACTTGGACGAATTTTTGGTGGTGGACATGGTGGTGGTGGGGCGTGGCAAGGAAATAATTTCGGTGGGTTTTTTCCAGGAGTTTTCGAACATTTTATGCCAGGATTGGGATTCAACAAACCTTTGGGATATGGTCAAAGTTATGACAAAAATACATATCCATTTACGAACAATGGCAATGACCCTTATTATGGAGCATACAGTGAAAGGAAAGGTAATTAATACAAAAATGGGATGAAATGAGACGAAATTTTAATGTATTGAAAGCTGATTGGTTGAATTTGATTTTTTTTGGTGTATTTTTATTCAAAATCATTATATTTATAATATTTTTCTAGAGCAAGAAGGGAAGTCACGTGCTCTGAAGGATGATCCAAATTTGACCAATCAGACAAGTAATTTATGGAGTCATATTTTTCGAGAAGTTCGAAATACGGCCAAAGAATACGAAACTTGTGCTCTCTACGCCATATGCCAACGAGGTCGGAACTATACTCAGGATTCAACCAATCACAATGCATCAATTTATGATGGCAGGGCAAGTCGAAGGGAAGGTGATGGATCGGATTCACATCCAGAAGATTCCATGTCAACTTTTGATCATATATTTAGCGCCGTTCGTGGGATTGGTGGAGATGCTGTCCCAGGATTGGTGCATTTCCAAACAGCATTTCAAAACGGAAAGACTGGGCAAGATTGTACAAAATATTACAAGAGATGCCCTCTATCGAATTTCCCTATAGACAAAATGGTTGAGAATTTGGGTGAATATGTCTTCAATTAAACCTAATCTATCTAGATTACTAATATACTCATTTCATTAACTTTGTATATTTATTATTGTCTCATTTAGTAAATTAAACGAAATCTATTTTGATTTAATTTTGCTAAAGTAAAGTTGAGGTTTTTGTGGATAACAAAATTTTGAACGAAAAATTCTAACGTTGCCCCATTCAACATGAAGGAAGACGACGGCAAATTCAAATTATTCCATAAATTGTTTTTTGGCCACAGATGTAACTTCACCTAAAATTCGCTTTATTTCTGCTTTTGACGAGAAAATTTTGTTTCGGTAACCATATCGAGCCGGCACTAGGCTGCATCCGGTGTTTAATGTTATTTTGTCAAATGTTGGTTTATACTTTGATTTTATTAGTTGTAAATTATGTTGAATGCCTAAATATTTGATCCTGCCTTTGTGGACAAAGGAATTAAATTTGTAGTTTAAATTCAAGTATGAAATTAACAATTTTTGTTGAAATGAAATTTTGTTTCATTGTCGATTTTGGCTAGTTTTAGTATTGTTATAGGTTTCGGTTTCGAAAAAAAAATTTGAAAGCATCGTTTTGTTTTTAGGTTTCGGTTTCGGAAATACAGTCAAAGCTCGTTAAAATAACTTTTTAGCGAATAACAACAGCTATAGTAACAAAAAACAGAATCATATTTGCTATTATATAGCTTTATCTCGTCAGTTATAACAACATTAGCTTTAGTAACATTATTTTACAGTAAAATTTCAGATTTTCAAAGATTATTTAGGATACTTTTTCGTCCCTTGATTTGTGATTTTTCATGTAAAAATTTCTTTAAAATTTATATATAAGCAACAACTAGCGTTGCTTTAAACAAATTTTTTCATGCAAATCAGGCAAGTAAGATAGGAATGTTTGATAATTTGCCTAATAATGTCTGGCTGACCGCTGACGAAAAGTTTTGTTCATATCATAATTTACATACATTTGCCATATAATAATTTTAACTAAATAACGTTGTTATATCCGATATAACAACATCAGATTGTAACAACCAAGCCTAACAACTTAATCTCATAATCAGCTGACTCCAATAATAAAAACAAAAGTCTAGCTTTCGGTTGTGGAAAAATTTGATAAAACTTTCGGTTTCGGTTTCGGTTTCTGTTTTGACGAAGTTGCATCTCTGATTTTGAGTTAAAAGATTCACAAATTATAATTTGAAATTTTGAGTACGTTATTTTTAATTTGATTTGGTTGAATTTGAATTTGAATCTTATTTTTGATTAACTGATTTAACAAATTTCATTCATCTGTGATGGCGGATGATGCAAAGGTGAAATCGGCTGAGAGGATGAAGCGACTCAAAGAACTCCATCTACAGAGGGTAAAGCATTTCATGATTATTATTACCTTGGGTTACATTCATAAGTTAAGCCTTTTGGATAAGACGTACGACGTACCTTTGGCTTTGGGTACGGAAGGTACAGCGTAGCTCGTGCCTTAGATACGGGTACGGTATGCTCTACTATTTTCTCAGGTACGGAATACGGAAAGTACGCCGTACCTTAAAGAAGTACAGGGTATGGGTACGTTATGCCAAGTTTAGATATGGCGTACCAAATTCCAAGATGGGAAAGTCACCACTTCTAACAGTCCCAAGCTTTCCCACCCTTATACTTATGAGAACATGAGAGGTCATCTAATCAAAACACAAGAGCTAGACATTTAAAGGCGTTACATTGACTTCGCAATGAAATTTACAATATGTGCCGTATGTACGCGTAGCTCAGATACAGTACGGGTACAATATGGTAATAAAATTTTGAGTAAGGCACGGATACGGATATGGTACGACTCGTCCATATCCACATGCATAGGGTACGGAAGGTAGGCCGTACCTTGGGGTAAGGGTATGATACGGCGAGAATTTCTCCATCAGGTACGAGGTACGAAAGGTGTGGCATACCTAAAATATCCACTTTTAATTACATTACTTAAATTAACAACTGGTTGGAAGGTTTGCTAATTTCAATTTTTTTATTTATTTCCGCAGAACGAGGCTCGAAAATTGAATCATCAGGAAGTGCTCGAGGAGGAGCGGCGTTCAAAACTCCCTACGAATTTTGAAGCTCGTCAACGCCGTGCTCAGTGGATACTGGAAGACGAAGATAAACGTACTAAATGTGCAGACTCTGGACAGGACTATGATCGTATGAAGCTTCTCAACTCCCAAGCAGATGAGCAAGATCGGCTTCATCGACTTCGAGCCAAAAAGAAGAACCCAGATCAAGGATTTAGTAACTATGAAGATGCTACAACACGTCAACACAAACGTCTTGTTTCAAATTTGAAAGTAGATATGGTTGAGTACGAGCGGGAAAAAGCAGCAATTGGGGAGGAGACATTCTATGCTGGACGGAACACAGTTGTCCAAGGTGCACATGTAGACAAACCAGAAGCAATCGAGCGCATGGCAGATGATTTGAAAAAACAAGTTGAGAAAAGAGAAAAATTCAGTCGTCGGCGAATGCACAACGACGAAGCAGATATCGACTACATCAACGAACGAAATATGAAGTTCAACAAGAAGCTTGAACGGTTCTACGGCCAGTACACGAGTGAAATTAAGCACAACCTTGAGAGAGGAACTGCCATCTAGTGCTTCACTCGACAAGTTAGATTATACACAGTACTACATGACATGTTTAAAATCCGTATGTTTATCATCTGTGTAATTCCAGTTCATCGTAAATATGATGATGATAATATGAATTTTAATTTCTTGATGGTTATTTCTAACTTATAAGATCAAACGGTGATCCTATAATAATTTGTAGTAGTTACTACTGCAAATTAATTCATTTTCTTTACTCATTTCAACTCCAACTGGTCTTATAATCGTTGGCACTCTGATTCCGATGTTATTTTAGAATCACATGAACACTAAAAATCGCAATTTTTAAATAAATAATCGAAAATTTAAAAACTCTTTGCAAAAATTCTATTTTTAAATCTTTCTCTGGGATACCGAAAAGGTCATGCGTGAATATTGATTTCTCATTTTCAGAATTTCAGTTTGAGGAGACAGTTTTTCAACTTTTTGCTACGATGTGAGACTTTTAATAGTTGTTAATCGTAAGAAATGAATTTTGCATTAATTGCTTCATTAATCTGGCTCTTCGTAACACCGGAAAAGCAAGATGCTGGAGATTACCCTCGTGATAAGCTCGTCAATGGTGGGGTTTACATCATCCAGAACGAAGCAGATTCGAGCGTAAATCAGTAATAATTAATATTAACCAATCAGAGTTGAGTAATCTGTTGATTTAAAAAAAATTCTGTTTTTCTCTTTGATTGGTTGTGTCTAGGTACTGAGTGCATTGGATCCAGGTGTTCCTGGCTTTCGCCCTGGTTATGTCAACACAACTAAATGGAGAATAACGCTATCTACTACTTGGAGCATTGAATATTTCAAAGGTATTAACTTTTTTTTAAGTAATTTCTAACTTAATATGTACCCAAACTCGATAAATAGGACTTTTGTTTATATACAATTTACTTGTCTTTAGATAATCGGTTCTTTACTGTACACTCCCAGAATCAAAACAACACGCATAATGAGCTAGCATTGGTGGTTGACCCATCAAAAGATAGTCGACGACCTGATACCTACAACCGCTACTGGAATATTACTTTTGGTGGACGAAGTTTTGGGTTTGACAAGTGGCTCATTATTGATTTTGCAAAGGGGAACAATCCAAATGGAACAGGAACATGTCTGGAAAATGCAAAGTGAGTATAGAATTTAGTCATGTAAATTCATAACTAATTATTATGTGAAATTATATACTAGGAAAGGAAATCGTGTGAAATTGGCTGAGTGTGAGAAAGAAAATCGTCGTCAACGGTGGAGACTTTGTCTATGTTCACTCCCACCTTTGCCCAAAGGAGTACTGGAGAGAGACAGAATCATTGAGCGGATCTGAAAAATGTAAAAATTTAAACAAAATTTACCCAAAAAGAATATATGTTGACATTATTGATTACCAAAAGGAGGAGGATCGGTCTGGATCATGTCAAAATTTAGGAACCTACACACGTAATGTCTTGCGAATATGTTTGACTTAAGTAACTGGTATACCAAGTCTGGCAAACAAGATTCCCCAGGAGAACACAAATCCAACCAATAAAATTCCAATCAAGTTTGTATGTATTCAAATATGATTGGCTTAATTTGAAATTCTCAAGTTTCATGTGATATAAATTCTGATGTTTCAGTCAATCTACAAAAAGGAAATGGAAATGGAAGAGACTTTTGGCCCATACCCTTTTGCTGGAGGCAGCAGATTAGGTTGTTTTTGTTTTTTTTGAAGAAAATTTTTAGTTTTAGGTAATTTTAGGAAGAAAATCTGTATAGTTTCAGAAAGGCCATTGAAAAGTAGGATATGAAGTTGAAAAAATTTAGTCTCTACTATTAATGCATCAGAAGTTATTAGTTTTTGGAAATTGAAATTTTTCGTCTTAAAACAACGTCAAAAAATTTCAATTTTCAAAAAAAAAAAAAAAAAAAAAACTTTTATTCTAGTGATCGTAGAGTCTTGAATTTTTTACTTTGTTCCACTACTTTTGGATGGCATTTCCAAAACTGTTATTACTTTTCCCTAAAAAAAAATTTTTTTTTAGTAAAAATTTCACTTGTCCATTAATAAAAAGACAGTTGTTTTCTCCAGCAAAGAGAATTCGGGTCAAAAATCTATTCCATATGTCTTTATAATAGTAGATGGACTGTACTAGTAGTGATGCTCGAATAGTGGTATCCGAAAAAATTTCGAATACGAATATTCGTATTCGAGTAGTTCGAAAGTACATGCACATTGGCTGTATTTCGACCCGTCTTCATTTGTCTTAAAAATGACTGCTTTTTCTTTCTTATTTACATCTTGGCTCATTGTTATTTACTTTTATTTTCATACATAAATGGAAAGTTTAGATAGCTTTTAAGTAAATTTGAATATTCTGTAGTTACTTATTAGTTACTTTGAATATACTGAATTTCAAATTGAGTATGGATATTTCAGAACATATAAAAATGATTTGGAGAGTGAGGACGACAATGATGGTAAGTAATTATGACATCTTAAAATTTTAAAATTGGAAGAAACTTGTGCAAGGAATGAATTTTTATTTCAGATTATTTAGAAAATTAGAGATGAGGCACCATCATCCGAATTTTCTATGATTCTTTTCCGTCATTGAAAAATACCTTCAATATTAGAAATATTCGAAATTAAATTCTAATAGTTTTCGAATATCTAGAATATTTCGAATATGAATATTCGGATATCCCTAGTAACATGTTCCTCCAATGCAATTGCTTCATCAAGCGGTCTTTACTAACCTTAATTTGTATCTAATCAAAATATACACATGTGATTTGTTATACAATGTATCGGAATAAGGTACCTCCTGTAAAAATTAATATCTCAACTCAACGGGTGGACCAATGTATTAGTTTGGACTGATATCAAAGGTCAAAGGTTGGAAGGAATTTTGTATACTATCTCCAGGGACCTATGAAAAACAATTACTATGGTCAATTATTACTGATTGAAGTGAAAAGTTTGAAATTTAAAATTACAATGGCGTACAGATATTTAAAAAAAGTAAGTACAGTAATCGACGGATATAAGACCTTTTTGTTTGCAACGGCGAATCTGGGTCTTATAAGTCGTGGTGGTCTTATAATGGATATAAGACACATTGGTTCTTATAAAATGTATATGGAGGTAGCCATCTTCATTCAACTTGACCAAATTTTGAGAAGTTGAAGTTGTGGAAAAGGCCACATTAAAATGAATTTTTCACTTAATACTTAATTACAATACGTAGATTTTTAACAAAAACCGGCCTATCGGGGATGAGTAGTACGAAAAGTGAAGTCGGCAAGGGGTTTTCCTCCCAGTAAATCCCAACCTAATTCGTTAAATAATGAATTTGGGTCTTATAATAAGAAAATTGGGTCTAATAACGATTTGAGGAATACAATTATCAAAGCCAAAAGCAAGATTTTATATCCATTTTGGTCTTATATCCGTTGGTCTTATAACAAATTATTCACACCATGCATTTATTGGATCAAACCAAGCTATAAAAAATTGGGTTTTATAACCAATATGGTCTTATAACGGATGGTCTTATAACCATTATGGTCTTATAAAGGATGGTCTTATAACCAATATGGTCTTATAACGGATGGTCTTATAACCAATATGGTCTTATAACCAATATAGTCTTTTAACGTATGGTCTTATAACCAATATGGTCTTACAACGGATGGTCTTATAACCAATATGGTCTTATAACCAATATGGACTTATAACCAATATGAACTTATAACGGATGGTCTTGTAACCAATATGGAGTTATAACGGATGGTCTTATAACCAATATGAACTTATAACGGATGGTCTTATAACCAATATGGTCTTATAATGGATAGTCTTATAACCAATATGGTCTTATAACGGATGGTCTTATAACCGTCGACTGTATTTGATCCAAATTAGAAGGACTCAAACGCATGATAGATTGTAAGGTAAGGATACACTCATTAAACTTCGGCATAGAACTTACACTCCAAAAATTGATCTCTAACCGGTAGAGATCAGCAAAATTTTTTGACACTACGGGTCAAGAATAACCTGTCGGATTGATGTCAAATTTTTCATTTTGTAAGGTTGTAAATGCCCTATTACTCATAGTTTATAAGGCTGAAACTGAGACTACATCTGACGACAAGGATAATGAAGACGACATAATTTTCCAAAGAGATCCACGATTTACCAGAAGCTGCGAAAGATAAACGCAACATACTTCAAATCTAATGCTTCATCGCTACGCCTATAAGTAATGCCCCAACAAAAGGAANGAAAGATAAACGCAACATACTTCAAATCTAATGCTTCATCGCTACGCCTATAAGTAATGCCCCAACAAAAGGAAAAAATTCTTTACCATCCAATCAAAATTCAATGCTCTCATTTTATTCGAATCGGTGTAGATTAATTTGAATTTTTTAATTTTTTTAGGGGGCTTCAACTATGACACCTGGAAGTCTTCTACAGTGTACCAATAAATTTTTGCTGGAGCAGAAATAGAACCAGCCGGCTGAAATGGCTGGGGAAAAACTGGTTTCGCCCCTTTCTCCCGGGCGAAATGGACTCAAGAAAGTGGGAGAAAGGGTCGAAATTGAATTTTTTTTTTTCATTTAGGAACACTGCTTCTATCACTATCCTTTTTTCTTAGTCCACTCCGCGGAAATTGTAAATTTTAAAAACAAAATTACTGACTTTAACATTTAATTATTTAATTCAAATTGAAAACTTTTTTCAATTTTACTNTTAATTCAAATTGAAAACTTTTTTCAATTTTACTGTTTAATTTCGTTTATATACATTTAAATGCGTTATCGTTTTATGGATAAGTGTAATAGTTATTATTAGCGATATATATTNCAAGAAAGTGGGAGAAAGGGTCGAAATTGAATTTTTTTTTTTCATTTAGGAACACTGCTTCTATCACTATCCTTTTTTCTTAGTCCACTCCGCGGAAATTGTAAATTTTAAAAACAAAATTACTGACTTTAACATTTAATTATTTAATTCAAATTGAAAACTTTTTTCAATTTTACTGTTTAATTTCGTTTATATACATTTAAATGCGTTATCGTTTTATGGATAAGTGTAATAGTTATTATTAGCGATCTATATTGGACAAAACCTTTCAACCAGTGTAAGTTATAACATCACGTGATCAAAAAAAATTAATGGTGGTAAATGAAATCATATGAAACGTGCGTAGCTCCAGCTATGACGTGGTGGGGAACTATTTCGCCCCTTTCGCCCAGGTTTTGCCCCTTGTTGCCGGCAGAAAGGGGCGAAAGGGGTGAAACGGTATTTCTGCCGGCAGAAACTTATCTCTTCCTAGGTGTATATATTTTTTTTACTTTATTCTTTAGTAGTTTACCAAATTATGGTTTTTGTAAAAAAGAAAAGTTTTAAGAAAAGATTTTTTCTTCTTTTTCTTTGATTTTTTTACCTGACTNAAAGGGGCGAAAGGGGTGAAACGGTATTTCTGCCGGCAGAAACTTATCTCTTCCTAGGTGTATATATTTTTTTAAATTTATTCTTTAGTAGTTTACCAATTTATGGTTTTTGTAAAAAAGAAAAGTTTTAAGAAAAGATTTTTTCTTCTTTTTCTTTGATTTTTTTACCTGACTNTTATGGTTTTTGTAAAAAAGAAAAGTTTTAAGAAAAGATTTTTTCTTCTTTTTCTTTGATTTTTTTACCTGACTTTTGTGGCAGTGAGCGATGACTATATCCTCTGGTATAATGTCCCCAAATCGTTATATTTTTGAATAGTATTACATTAGCATAACTTCATATTAATATAAAGGTCAATTTCATCCTACTGTGTCAATTTGGCGAAATTTAAGCTCAATTTGGTTGATTTTGAGCAAATTATTAGTTACGCGTTCCTAATATTAATTCTACTGCACCTGTGTTGTGGTTTGATAAACAATTAAACCATTATTGTACGTAATTGTTACAAAAAAATTTTGAGTCATTTTTCAACAATATATAAACTGAGAGCGTAACGCCACACCCATTTTCCATCCAATTAGGTAACAATTACACCTGACTCTTTACCTGTTGATTGGTTGTCTTCTCAACAATCAGAAAAACTTCCTAATTACAACCCTCTTCAACTCTTTCTTGATTGTTTACATTGTTAAAAGACATATTCATGTTTTGAGTTCATAATTTCATTTTATTATTATTATGAAATATTAAACTATATACAATATATAAATATTTTATAGACTCATATTATTAAAATTCTGTTTATAATTTTAAATAAACTATAACATATTTTTGTTAGGTTGTTAGGTTGTTAGGGTTGTTAGGTATTTGACATGCGTATTACTCCAAATGGAGTTAAATTTAAAATATTTTTGACAGATATTTATATAATGTATTTGTTAACCCTCATCATTCTAAAATTAAAATTTTTTACTTTCCGCGTAGTAAATTTAAATCCTATTGAAACAAGTATGAAAGCATGCGTTTAGAAACGATTAACTCCAACTTCATCAATCATAAAAATTTTTTTCTTGTGTCATTGAATTCGTTTTGCTTTTCATTCGGCTCAAAAATCCTTTGAAGAAAAAGCCGCCAAACATTGGAGAAAACACGGACAAATTTTTTTTTTCTTCTTCTCCAATGGCACGTGGCCTACATAAAAATTTAAATCCCCAAGTCTTATTTTTGAATGACCCACTCATTAATCATAAGACAGAGTATTAGAACCACAATCCTGTCAATTGTCTCACCTGCCCCAACAAAATCATTTCTCATATTTCATATTCAATTAACACTCAAATTTCTCTTTAGATATATTTTTTTTTTTCATTTGCTGAATTTAATGACTCTTGAAGTACTGTACATGTAAACATGTCAATTATAGAGATTTTTTTTTTTTTTTTTAATTATCTAATTTTGAGTGCTATATGTATATACAGAGTTGAGTTTGTAAAATATTTTTGACAATTTTCGTAATAGAAAATGTCATAAAATATAATTATAATAGTCTGTGATGGTAATTAACACATTTATATAATAGTGATTAGAATTTATATTTTTTACAATCAGAAATATATATATATTNGTGATGGTAATTAACACATTTATATAATAGTGATTAGAATTTATATTTTTTACAATCAGAAATATATATATATATTAACTTAATTTCACATAATAGAATATATCACATTATTTTTTTTAGTACATTCAGGGTTAATATATTTCACTGATATTTCAAATTATATAATGAGACATAATATACTTTATATATATAATAAATATAATAATTTTATAACGAATACAAAGTAAGATATGATTTGCATCGAATTTGCATATATTTCATACAAATTATTGTNTAATAATTTTATAACGAATACAAAGTAAGATATGATTTGCATCGAATTTGCATATATTTCATACAAATTATTGTTTTTAACCCTGGAAAAAACAAACAAATTTTGGAATTAATATCACACATTAGCTTATATTTTTGTACCATGGCGCCGATTTTGAATTTTTGGTTATACTACCTAAACAAAAATATATCATAGTAGTAGTTATACAGGGTGAACCAACTTAATTTTTTAAGTTATAGTAAGTCTTTAACTCTATGAATCGCAACAAGAAAATGTTGTTAAAAATTTTTTTTTGATGTTAAACTTCGAGTCGAATTAATTTTTTTTTTTTTTAATAACAGTTTCTAGCGATAAAATTTTATAATTTTATCGCACTACCACACTTATAATAAATTCTACTGCAGCATTATATAATGTTGCTTTGAAATTTACTACGTATATCACCGTAACGTAATTAGTAATAAAGCGTTATTTATACTTTCCCTTGTGACAGCAAGTGGTTTAAGTCAACTACTTAACCAATTACGGTACATTTTATAATAATTTTTATAAAGAGTCTTAGATTTTGAAACTTTTGATTTTAAAACAAAAAAAAAATTTTTTTTTTTTTTTTTTTTTTTGTTTTTCAAAATTTCCATTTTGTTACAATGCACATTCGCAACAAATATTTGTTGTAACATTGATGAATTTAACAGAGTTGCGGAGTGCTTCAGGAAGTTGTACTGCGGCTGCGTTGTCAACAACTTCATCCCTGTCCAATTTTTTTAATACTTTGAGTGTGAAATGTTTAGGGACACACCGGTAGAGGTCACTGAAGCAATTCGGTGAGCTACAAGTGGCAGTTCTTATAAATTGTGGATAATGATCTTTTCCCAAATTTCTCCAACCCATTGTAGTTTCACAACTCCAAAGATGTTGTTGTTGCGCATGATCATGAGTACTATGCTGGTTTCGTTTTTCAGCTTTCATCAGTAACTCAACTTTTCGAGCTTCCCGCTTCATTTCTTGGAGCCAATCTTGAAATGCAAGTTTTTCTGAACTTGTAGTAAATAATTTTTCATTTATGCCATCACCAACGAAACTCTCAAGTTCTGCGCATGATTTTAAAGAAATGAGNTCTCAAGTTCTGCGCATGATTTTAAAGAAATGAGTATGGAAGGAGCATTAGAGCAGTTTAAAAGCATAAAAAGCATAATTTGGCATTTTTGGTTTAAAAAAAAAAATTTTTTTTTCTTCTAAAAACTAAAATAACATAAAAAAAAAATTGCAAAATTTTAAAAATTTTATCTTACCAATAGGAAGAGGGTGAGTAATTGAATTATTTGACCTTTTCGTTTTTCTTGCAACTTTGTGTTTTTCACTCTCCTCATGTGTAAGTGCAGTTTCCAATGGAAAAAGTACCTCCCATTCTGTTGTTTCATTGGTTCCTGGTCCTTCATTGACCTCCAATGTTTGACCATCTGTCCAGTCTTCATAAATAGTAGAAGTTATAGGGTTAGGCGCCGAACTCTTTAATTCTGCATCTGCATTGATGTAAGCCCAAGTAAGTTGTGGACGCGTCTTTGTTGAAGCTCCGATGACTCCATGTGTCAATGAACCAATCAGAGTCATCAGAATTAATTTGACATAAAAGGGCTGGAACAACACATTAAAAATGTTTTTAGGCGGTGAATTCAAAATTTAANGTTTTTAGGCGGTGGATTCAAAATTAAAAAAAAAAAGTAAAAGGCTTCTCAGTCCTTGTCCTTTGACAATGTTATTAAAGTAGAATGCATGAGTAGTTTCCGAGTTAAATGTGAAAAAAATTTGAATCTTTTTACCTTTGGTGCCATTTTTTCCATAGAATAATCAAAAGGTTGACAAATGTACCTGGGGTTAGTTTTAAGTTAATCTAAATTATAAAATTTCTAATCAATTTTTTTTTCTGCTCACTTGAGCAGTAGTGACCGTGGGGTAGGTACTACGACGGAATGAAAATTACTCCATGTCTTTATACTTTACGGAACAATAGAGAGAAGAGTGGGCGGGAGCGGAGGTTTTTTCAAAAGATTTTCAAAAGAAAATCCATTAGAAATGGATTTCCATAAAAACAAGAAAAAAAGGTGTAAAAGTGAGAGGAGAGAAAAAGAAGACAATAAGAATTGGACTTTTATTAGACCGTCCGGACGGTCTAATAAAAGTCCACTTCCCGTAATTGGATATCTCTTGACCAGTCATGAATAGATCTGTCTGTAAACTAATCTGTCACATTAACTAAAAGCTTTTGATTTTCTTTTAACTTACCCCGGAAAAACAAAATTAGCCTTTTTTTTGTCTGTGAAAAGACATTTATATTCCACACGGTTTCCATCTTCCCTCCCCTCAGCCCTCCCCCCTCCCTCCCCGTTGCCCCTCCTCTAATTATTTTTTCCTGTTTTTTTTTTGCATTTATAGTTTTGTTGAATTATTTTTATTTTATAGATTATTATTTGTCAACACTGTAGTGGGAAAATTTAATTTACGCTACAAAGTGGCAACACAGCTTCAACAGTATTAAAATTGAACCTGTGTTGCCACTTTGAATGATCAGGTTATTTCTTTAGATTAGGTATGTTAATTGCCCTCCTACCTCCCGTTCAAAGTCAAATCCTCTCTCTAATTCATTATAAAGAGAAGGCCAACGAAAACGATACCACCGAAATATTAAGAATAAACAAACAATAGAACTATGTTAATTTGAAACTAAGAAATTTTTACTGATTTTTTTAAATTGTTGCATAATTCTTGTACTAAATGGTCAAAATTTGTTCCATGTTATTCTAGACAGTGTCCTTAGGTTATAATTTGAGCGCTCGCTTCCAATTTTCCGTGATGTTATTTTCGCTCTTCATCACCGTATTATCGAGAAATGTTGAGAATTTCAAAAACTGAATGTTTCGATTTTAATTGCCACGAAAGTTTAAACTGATTTTGAGCTATTGACTTATAATTTTCAATTATTTTAATCTTTGGCTATTCTGACTCCATATCTAATTTTTATAGAAATTCCTGTCATATAAAAATTGGCATAAGTGTCTGTACAAGTGAATGTAGATACGTGTTTGGTTATATATTTTGTACAGTCTGACAATATATTATAAGGCACAGGGAAGCTACTTTTGATCCTATTCCTTTTACTGAAGAAAGCAGATGGCTTATAAATTTGGATCAAATAAGCCATATCAACTAAATTTTTTTTTTGCTTGAAAAATATAACAGTTTTAGATAAAGCATTAAAATGTGGGATATTTCAGTGCTTTTTAGAACAAAAGTTATGAATTTTTTAAATTAAAAAATATTTCTGAATGTTTTTTATCTAAGACGATCTAAACTAAGGAATTAACGTTTCAAAATAACATAAAAAAAATTTCAATTATAAAAAAATCATAACTTTTGACTTTTGCCTACTTCGTATCCTAATTTTGAATATTTTATCTGAAAATGATGAAAAATAACTTTTCACAAAAAAATTAATTAATTTATGTGATAGAATATTGTAACCATCCTGTCTGTGNTTATGTGATAGAATATTGTAACCATCCTGTCTGTGTGTCTGTCCGTTGCAAAAAAAAAACAACAAATGTTGGTTCGGTCTCAGTGGTATTTGTAGATACTGAATTACTTAAAACAAATTAATTTTTCTGATTTCAAATTTGTTGAATTCAACCAGAAAAAAAAAAATTTTTTTTATTTTTTTTTTTTCGCAAATTTATTTTTACATAATAAACTAAAACTATTGCAACTTTCGATTCAACATATGTGAAATAGAACGAAATAGGTCGATTTTTATCAATGGAATGAAAAATCTCCTTTTCACTTTTCATATTTTGATTGATTTTAGATTTTAGACAGGTGCACCCTGTCATAGTGTAAAAAGTGTATCACTGATTCCATTCTTCTCACGATTTCAATTGTTGTTATTTTCACTTGATATAATTTTTTCTTTCATTGATGCAGGTAGAAGAAGTGATAGAAATCTCTCCTTTCTTTTGAAAATGATTGACTGTGCGCAGACACGAGAGTGAGAAATCCATTCTAATTGCAAATGGACTCTTAACTCATAACTGATTATCTCGCTCACCAGGTGGGAAAATGAAAAAAAAAAAAAAGTTTAAAAAGTTAGGATTCATTCAATTAAAAAAAATTCACTTCTAGAGTCCTGCACCTCACCTTGTAGTAAATCGAAAGTGGTTGTAAATTCAAAATTCCAACTCTAATTCCACATCCACCTCTATTTCAAGAATTTCTTATTAATATTCAAAAAAAAATATAATTTTTTTCATGTTTCACTATGTATTGAGAAAACGATGGATCATGATAGATTCTTGTTTACTTTCCTCTGTCATTAAGGGTCGTTGTAAAGAGTCCGTTGATGAATGTCTAATGTCTTCTGTCCATCCGTACCCTCCCAGATGCAATAGAGAGACCATAAATAATACCCACTTCTCTATCACACTTTCCATCTCTGGGATACGTGAAGGAAATTTGTTAGTACACGCTACACCAGTCAATTTTCTTTAGTGATGGACACAAATTATTCGACTGTTTTGTCCGTCTGTCCGAATAGAAAATTCTTTTACAATCGATTACATTTGTGTTTATAGGTATGTTAATAGAGATAAAGATTTAATATGTATAGTGAGAAACCAAGGAAGAATATAGACAACTGCACTAAGGGTTATTTAACAATAGAAAATAATAATATTTAGTTCCAGTGCACTTGTCTATATTTTTTTTTACTCTTTCTTAGCAAGCACGAATTATGTAACTACTCTACTTTGCTTTGCGTCTAGCAAAGCAAAGTAGAATATTTACATAATATACAGGGTCATTTGAAAGTAGCTCCGAAATTTTGAAAATTTGTGGGTTTTATTGGGTTGGAGTCTCATTTTCGATTCATTGGAAAGCTGAATGTGAATAAAAAATATTGGTCACGATCAGAAATTCTAGAAACCAGCATCACTAAGGTCAATTCATGATCAAATGAAAATTTTTTAATTTAGCATTAGGATTACCATGATGGATTTTATTGTCACAAATTCAAACAATCCGTTTCAGCACTTTTCCAAGCACCCAAATCGATGTTGATCAAATAATTCAAGATTTGTTTCAAAAACTTTTCCATGCCAATCGTAATGCTAAATTAAAAAATTTCCGTTTGATCATGAATTACTCTTAATAATGTTGACCCTTGAACTTTGTGATTGTGTCCAATATTCCTTCTTGACATTCAGCTTTCCAACAAGTCGAAAATGAGGCCTGCATGTCAACTCAATAAAAAGGTACAGATTTTCAAAAACCTGAAACTATTTTCAAATGATCCTGTACATATTTCGATTTAATGAAATTTGACGGTTTATAAATAAAAACCTACTTTTTCTTTTTCATGAACCAGTTTTTAGATAATGTCTAAAATTAATCAGTAATCAAAATAATATAGTAAAAATAATCAGTACTGTCAAATTAATCGTTGAAAATCCTGTTTCTTACGACCATGATGATCCAAAAGTTATGATCAGGTTGTAATTAAATCCATATCCATATTCTGGGCAATGGTCTACTTTTCTTTACTTTTTTTCTTTGGGTTTTTCGTATAAANAATTAAATCCATATCCATATTCTGGGCAATGGTCTACTTTTCTTTACTTTTTTTCTTTGGGTTTTTCGTATAACTTTTACTTATTGTTCTCAAAAAAAGAATTATTCTGTCTTCTCACTTTACCCGACTACAAAAACTTTTTAAATTTTCAGTGCCGTAAATACGAAGGAAACCTTNTTTTAAATTTTCAGTGCCGTAAATACGAAGGAATCCTTGACGCTAACACGCACTTGTGCGCACTCTAATTATATCTTCCATATTTTTGGATTATGTTCTTTCGAATAATTTGTTTTAAGATTGTTTGAGCTATTAATTAAAGAATGGAAACACCAATGTACAAAACTTACACTCCTTACGAATAAAGGGCAATATAAGTTTCAACCTGTAAAATGAGTAGATAGATGAGGATTAAAATAAAATTGTTAAGTGAAACTTGAAATTATTTTTGTCAACAGAACGAAGTGGGAATTTTGATGCTGAAAATAGATTGAATTTTTTCTTTTGAACAAATGATTCGATTAGTTTTTTGAAGTATATATTATATTTTTCCTATTAATTCTTTAATTTTATTAAATAAAATATGTTCAATTGGTGATAAAGGGCATAAGTATATATGTTATTTGAAAAGTTTAATACAAAATACAACGTTGTGGGCCTTTAGATAATTAATTTTGCAATTAATTAAATGAAAAAACGTTGTCAAGGAAAGTCGTGTTTTTGAACTTCTTTTTTTGCTCCTTCAATTTTGAATTATTTCTTGTGTCATCTTACTTACTGGACCATTTGTTTAATTGGGAATCACTGGACTGAGCATTCCTGTCATCGAATCCTAACGAAGCTGTTCCTTTACGGTCATCATCTTTACTACAAACCTTGTCAAAGTTGTCCATCAGAAGTAAAAAAAAA